>PVJA010020705.1:0-36630 GCA_004027025.1 Myocastor coypus | reverse complement strand
GAGGAGGAGGAGGAAGAGGAGGAGGAATGGGAGGAGGAGGAGGAAGAGGAGGAGGAGGAGGACGAGGAGGAGGAGGGGAGAGTGGGAGAGTGGGAGAGTGGGAGAACGCAGCCTCAGGAGGGTTTGAGAAGCTGTCAGGTTGGACTACAGCGAAACTCAGCCCACAGGTTAAAGCATGAGCCCACAGGCTTCCTAGACAAGTTGATTTCAAATATTCTAGGTCAGAACACCATTCAGTATCTGTGTGGGCTGGGCGTTTATCCCGGGCATGGACATACACATCTCTCCTCTGTGACCATCCAGGGGTCCTCATTCCTCCGTGCTACCAGGATGCCACCCCAAGCCTTGTCCCACTGGCTGGCAGTACCCAAAGAGGCCCAGCAGGCCATGCAGGGCGGCACTGCCTCTGCCCTGAGGTGAGCCAGAGGTGCTGTGGATCCAGGTGCCTGAAGCAGAATGCTCAGGCTCTAAGCCCCGCTGCCCCTGCAGGTGTGTGATCTTGTCCTAATTTCTCAGCCACGGGATTCCTTGGTTGCCTGGATACAGGTGATGATTTCCCCTTCCTGGACAGGGTGTGACGACGATGAAATAAGTTGGCACACGCAAACAGCAAACAGCACAGCGCTCGGTGCACAGTGAGTGCCGCACGAGCGCTGGTTAATGCTAGCGCACCACCCACAAGTGTGACTCACAGCACCGCACACTTTCAGCCGTCAGTGTGTCTGCAGCAGAGGCCAACCTCAGCATCCGGATTGCCCACAGGGAGGAGAACCGAGGCTGGTCCTCATTTTACAGAGAAGGGACAGGCCTAGGTTTGAGGGGCCTGACCGCAGGCTGCAGCTCCCCACCTCCCTGTCCACGGAACTAGTGGCCAATGGGTCTGGATACCCAAGGCCCCCTGGGCTAGCTAGTTATTTCAGCGTTTTATCTTTAAATATGGTTTCTGAGATGATCTAGTTAATCAAGTGAAGCAGTTTCACTGTAAGATAGCCAACATTTAATAGTTATGATAAGGATGTATACTTAGACATGCATAGGTAGATTTTTCTGGGCTATGGATATAGTGAGAAAAGTCTAAGGCAAATCTTCATCCTTTCCTATTTTAGGGGAGCAGGAGTCCTGGAAGCCTATCATACAGTGACAGTTGATGACAAAGCTCATCCCTGAAGCAGGGAGCCCCTCTTCTGTCTGCTCCATGAATTGGGGTAGCACTGGGCAGCCCCAGGATTGCCTCTGCTGGGATGGAGGTGTAGCAGATGTTGACCGAGCTGCTCCTTTTAGCCCCTGGGGTATGACATGACATTTTTCCCCTGTCACTTTGAGTCCCGCAGGCTTTCAGTTGATAGCTGTTCATATACAAAAGAAACAGGATAAGGCAGCAATTCCAAAACAACTCCCTTAACTATATCTTGACAGAAGGCCAGCAGAAGAGAGTTTAGCAGTCCCAGTGATCCTTGTACATAGTAAACTAGGTCACGTCCCTTCCTGCCTGGAGAGACTCTGGGAGTTCCGCATTTAATCTGAACTGAAAGGCCCAAGATTTTCTCAGTCGCCAGGAAGCCCTCCAAGGCCAGCCTCTGTGGCTTCACAGCCACAGTGAGGCGTCGTCTCCCTCAGCCCTCGGAACCTCTCCCCAATCACCTGGTCAGCTCTAACCACGGTGCTCTTCCCAACTTCAACCGCGTGAGACACAGCCTCACCTTGGGTCATGCTCAGTGCCAAGTGTCCATGTCGCAATCTGCGTTCCCTGAAAGTCCCACCAAGTAAGAGACCGACGCGGATATGAGCTGCGCTTTCATCCCCGACGCTCGCTACTGCAGCTAGACTTTTTCCTCCCTCCCTCACGCTGTCTCTTTCTAACCTACCATGTGACTTTTTTTACGCTTATTATTGGTTGTTTTCCTTCTCATCGTATGTGTGTTCCAGGAAGGCAGGGAGCTTTGTCTGTTTTGTTCACCTGAATCCCCTGCGTCCAGCACAGAGATCCCATAAAGATGGGTTCCGAGCCCTCCGCTAGATGTTAGCAGGCTGCAGCCTTAGCTGGGCGCTCGTCTGAGCGCTCGGAGGCCGCCCTTGTGGAGCCTGTTCCCCCTTCCGCAGTACCGCCGGCTTAGTGCCCTTTTCTGTCCAACACGTGCCTGGCGCTTTCCTCTTGTACGTACGCGAGGTCGACATCCAAGGTCCTGGGGCCACTGCCACGGAAGGGTGCCAGCTCTTACTTAAGTCGGTGCTGAGCCTGTCTCTCTCTGCGGCTCAGGAAGAGGCCATGGAGCTACCTCCTGGGGGTCAGTGTGGGTTCCACAGCAATGGATGCCCAGCCCTCACTGTTTTTTCTGCAGTGAGGCCAGCAGGTCTCCCAAGCTGGGGCTCCAGTGGAGCTCTACGTAAAACACAGCCGGAGTGACTCCAGCACCCTAAGCGTCTGAGCAGAGGAGCCGGGCTCTGGCCTTCCGACTCTCCCGTGCCTCTTAGCACCTCTGCCATAGGTGGGTGGGGTGAAGCTCACGGAGGTTGGCAACCTTCGCTCACCTGTGCTCCAGAGACCCTGTGCAACCCAGGGCTGAAACTCCAGGTGGAGAAGCATTTTGCGTCTCATCTGTCTCTGCCGTCTCTAACACCATCACTGCTAACACCTGAGATAACTACAACACAGGACACCCAGGAGATGATAACAAGAACCAGGTATGTCATCAAGAAAGAGGTAACACGGCTTCAATGTTGCCCACCAACTCCTGCACGCATGATCTCACCTCCAAAGCACTGAGGGTTTAATAGACCATAATGACTTAATCATTCCAGCTCTGCCCATTGTGCCTGGCTTCAAGTGCCAGATAAACACCTTGTTTGTATGAAAGAGATGGTCTAACTTCATACCACAAGTAAACAATTTGAGAATTCCTTCATACTGATTCCTAAAAGTGGTAAGGTAGTAGCAAACAGCTTCCTTCCTGAGGTCTGCCTGCTTAGAGGCTTGGGACTTTACAGGTCAAAACTTGAGTTTTCACTTGTTAAACTCCCCGCAGCCCCAACTAGAGACCCAACCAGAGGCTCCACACACACCAGGAAGAGGCTGGGAACTGTATTCCCAGCCCTCAGTTACACTTCCAGCCAATGTGGGAACACGTGTCCGTTCCTAGCCAGCACGTGGTGCGCTTCTGAGCCTTCACTGTACCCCAAGCCCTTCCCAGGATGGCCAACCACTTGGGATCAGCATGGAAATACATTTTCTGAGGCTCTGGATGGGGATTCGCTGTGTGTTTTAGGCTGAACGGAAGCAGCCAAGCTGGGGAATACCAGAAACAAGGGCAGATTCAACGGGACGGAGCGAGTACAAGATAAGTTAGAGGGAACTGCACAGTAAAGGCCCCATGTCCTGCCATTCAGCACCCCAAAGGAGGGATGTTAGGTGCATGTGGAAAACTCTGCCTGGTGGGAGAGCTCAGGCTGGGGACCCCGGTGGCCCTGGCTGCAGTGCCACACCCAGGAAGGCAACGGGATACTTTCCTCAAGCCACATGAAAAAAATTTTAAATCAAAAGTTAAGATTGAAAACCATTCCCCTAACATTTTCCTCATGAGAAATGTTAAAATAGGAAGAAAACGGTGAGGAGAAGCAGGAACAGATTTTAAAGTTTGAACACGATTTTGGAACTTCACCTAAAAAGTTACCGGATGTAAAAAACAGGAACGCACCTCCCCCCTTAAAATAACAAAGAAAAGGTATTAGCAATAAAATAAAAACAAAACAATAAAAGAAAATAGGTAAGAGACAGTGAAGGAACAAATACGCATTTGGAGTAAAAGAAAAATAGAATGAGACGGCACGAACCCCAATTTCGGTCACTGTAGTACACACCTTGTAGGGAGGCTTGCAAGTCTTTCATATTTTGGTCCAAAAGCTGCGAAGGGAGGAAGCCGGAGCCTGCCTGGAGCCTGGCATCCGGCTCTCCCAGGGGTCCCGTCAGGGCTGGCTCCCTCAGCCGACTGTCGCCAAACACAGCTGCCCACTCCTGGCTGAACTCGCCCTCTTCCAGGGAGGAGGCGTTGAAGATCTCATTCAACAACAGCAGGTCGTCCCTGTCAGCGCCGTCTGGCTCCAGGGTCTCAGCCATTGGGCCCAGGCAAGCTGATGCGGGTGGGGGCATAACAGAGGACACAGGACATGTGAGTTTTCAGGGCTCCAGGTCTCCAGAATAAATATTGTGGGGGCTGGGCTGGGCCAGATTAGGTAAAAGCTAGGTTTCAGAACAAGGTCAGTCAACACACACATTTGTTCTCTTACGGCCTTTCTTAATAGATTTTGGAATTAAATTTCTAACCCAGTGTTCCCTCGTCCCTCTTCCTCCCAGGGCAAGCCCAGTTTCTGAGTAGCATTGGAACTGTGAAAACACTTTTCACGGGCACCCAACAACCCTATGGCTTGTGCTTTTCCTTAACATCAAAGCAAATTTACCAAAACATTTCTCTGGTCTGAAACAAAGCCAGGCCTGAAGGCCTGCAGGAGAACCCAGCTCCTGAGCTCCCAGTTCTTCCCACTCAAGTCGTCAGTCTAGTTTTCTTGGGTGGGAGCAGCCAACACACCCTGAGGCAGCGGGTCCCCACCCAGGCTGGGGGAGAGCCCATCACGCCCTGGACTGAAGAACCGTTGCTTCTTCTGCTTCTTTTGCCTCTGCTGACACAGGTGCAGGAAGGTGTGCGCGCTTTGTGTGAGGGTCACAGAGTCGGAACAACGGCTCAAGAGGGCAGATCGGCGGCTGACCCCGGGGGGGGGGGGGGTGCTTCCGGCAAGGCTCACAGAACTGTGAGGTGGAAAGGAACACCAGGCCTAGGGAGGCCTCGTTTACTCCTTCTCGGCTGTGTGACTTCAGCAAGACCCTTTGTCCCTGAGCCTCTCCTTTTTCCCCTGTAAGGCTGCTCTGTTCATGATGCCACCTGAGAGTGCGGTTAGGAAGGCCACATGACTTTATAAGGCCTCGGTGCCTGGAACAGGACTGGAAGAGGAAACTCTCCTGGGTGGCGGCCTGCAGCTAGTGGTGGAACACCAGCAGAACAGGATGCTGGGATCAGAAGCCCTGCCACTGACGCTTCCTCAGGGTGCTCTGTGTATGGTGAGGACCAAGGACCAACAGTCTTAAGAGCTGTGCCTTTGTTGTGGTATGCAATTGCCTCCTGTAAACTGCCAACATTTTTGTTTAAGCCCTAAAGTAAAGAAAATGAATCGTGATTTACATTTTTTTTTCTGAGCAACTGCAATTCCGGTGGGACTCTCAGGTTGTCCCCCAACTACAGATAATCAGGAAGTGAAGGCCTTTTAAAGAAAGAACCTTCGTGTGCCAGCTTTACTGTGTCTATTGTCACCCACACTTTATACAAAGATCTAAAGATTGAGGGGCTTTTTGATGTGCTGAGCAGACTGGCTATAAATCAGAGGGGAGAGTCTAGTCATTCACTTCTTTGTGGTTTTATTTATTTAGGGTACCAGGAATTGAATTCAGGACCTCATGCTTGCTAGGCAGGCGCTATGCCACTGAGCTGTATCCCTGCGGTTTTAAAATAGTGGCAAGCATCGCTTTAATCAGACAGCTATCTAATTTAAGCATTTGTATTATTGGTTTTATCAAAGACATTTTCTTTGAGACTTTGAGGTGTGGTTGGTGGAGGGTGAGAAACGCCATGTGCAGCAGGTGCTGAGGCGACGCTGTAGGAACAAGAACCAGGAGGCTGGATGGCGGGCGCGGAAGCCGGGCCCCTGCAGGGCGGGCGCAGCAGGAGTGGAGGTAGCACACTCGCTCCGGTCAGGACAAGTCTGCCAACACATCGTCCACACATGCTGTCTGTCAGTCTTTCGGTGCCACCGCTTCACGGTGTGCTAACGTTGCAAATCTCTCCCCTGCCTACTTTGAGGCGGGACTGTTCCGCCCACTTTTTCACGGGTTTATTTTCTGGCCTGACTGAAACCAGATGATAACTGAACTAAACCTACTTAATTTGAACCAATCGATGTGCAGACTGTAAAGTCCGGATGCCTTCAAAGAAACCTCGGAGGGGACACGCTTTCCTTTCCTGGTCACTCGCTCGACACTCCGCCAAGTCCAGCCCTGGGGAAAGCTCTGTGTACAGCCCATTGTCTGTCCAGGGAAGCCATTCACTTCAGGAAGCACAAACAGTGAACTTAGAGGCAGGGGTGGTGGCACAGGCCTGTAACCCAGCACTCCTGTGGCCGAGGCAGGAAGATCCCTGCGGGCTAGCAGCCAGCTTTGTCGACTGCGGACAGTTCTATTTGGGTTTTTACAGCTTAGTTTTCAGGACGTGGTGTGTCCAGTCGACCTCAGCAGCTCGCGCTGATGTGGCTTCTCCTCTGTTGTCCTGGGGGGTCCTGTCCTGTTGTCCTTTCCCGAGCAATTGCACCTAGGCATCTTGGAGGTCTCCTCTCTTCCACCCCAGGCATTGTGAGGCTGAGGCAGCAGAGAGCTACAAGTCCCAGGCCAAGGTACCAAGCTCTGGGACAGGGCTGTGCTGTAGGCATTCCAGAGTTCGGGGGATGAAAATGAGATAGAAAAGGGCCTTTTTAATTGAGATTCCCGGGTCCTAACACAGATTTAAGGCTTCCAACAATAACTAAGCCAACACTAGGGGAAAACAACGGAAAGAGCTGGGAAAAGAATCTAGATAACACTGTATGAGCCTCTGGATCCAGTAAGGCCTGAAACCAGTCTACTGCAGTACCTCCTCAGTTACGTGGGCCAATATCCTCTTTTTGTCTGTAGGCTCTACATCCAACCTAGTCCAAGAAGGGGTTCTGTCTTTGCCGCCCAAGTATTTCTAATACTTTATGTATCGAATTCCAGTCACAGAAGTAACAAGAGAGGCCATAAGGGTGGCACCACCGAGAGCCCGTCCTGGGTGTGGAGGCCACACCCACCCCACTGAACTTGGTCCTTGTTTAGTAGCCTGGTTATTTAATAGTTAAAGCAGGCCGCACTTGTGAACATCTGCTCTCTTAAGAGAATTTATTAGCCAAAAGCAATGAAACTGGCACTGACTTGAACCATAAAACACGGAAACCATCCAGTGATTGTACGGATAATTAAGATACCTGAGATTACTTCACATAACTCCTAAGAAAAACTTAATTACTAGTAGAAAAGGACAGGCTTAGGTCTGTAACTGGACAAGCTGAGACCTGAGGCTTGATACTACCTGGTAAGCTTCGGAGAATCAAGTCCTGCTATCGTTTTCTTTGAAGGTGATCCAACTCCAGCGGGAGCTCAGGAAGACTGAGGCAGGCATGTGATAAGCTCTTAGAGAGAGAAGCCCAGATGGAGCCACACAAGTGAGTCAGGGCTTCCTCCTCAGGATAGGCGAGGCAGCCTGTGGGGCTAGGTGCCTCGCCCTGCTTCGGTCTGGAAGACAAGCGAAGCTTGCGGAGCACCCTCGTGCCCATGCCCAGGGTGCTGCTCCAGGCCCCCTTTGCTTCCCACAGGCTCCAGGCCACGTGTTTTCTTTCATATTAGATAAGCCAACCACAGACATTACTATAAAAATGAAAGCCAGTGGTGTGATGGCGCTCTGGGGCTTTGTGTTGTCCCTCCTTCTTCCTTCCCGAGCAGGGCCCTCTCCGGCACCTCCTCAGGGGCCAGCAGCGTGCTGCTCCAGCATCTTCTGTCTTTTGCTCTTTAAGCCTTCTCTCCTCTGGCCTCTGAAGACATACACACACTCTGACCCTCACCCCTCCATTCCTGTACCTCTTCCCCCCTGCAAACCACTGTCGTGATTCGTCTTTGTACTGGAGCTCTACCTTTTCCCAAGATGCTTGGATTAAGCTCCTGCCCACATGTTGCACAGCAAAGGCGTCTTGCAGGAGAGGCCCTCAAGGCCAATTCCGACTCCCCCTGCCAGGCCCGGGCCTCTGTAGCTGTGGCTGTGCTCTCTCTGGCAGTGCAAGTGGTACCTTCTTTATCCTAAGTCATCAACCTCTCAATTTCTGTCAAAGGTCTGACCAGTTCCCAGGCTACCAATCCTACTTTGGGAAATCCCACAACTCCCCCACTGGCTTCCAACTCTTTCCCACCTGGCACCCTTCCCAGTGTGGCCCCTGGTGAGGTGGCTGTCATTCCACAAGGCAGCCTCCTGCTGGACATCTCTGCTCAGACCAGCTGTCAGGCCAGCCTTGCTCCAGAGCCCTCAGTGGCTCCTCTTGCCTACTGAGCTGAGCAGCACTCCTGACAGCAGTACCCAGGACCTCCACAGTCAGGCACTCACACAGCCCTTCTGGTCACCTAGCCCCACGGCCTTCTGGGAAAGCCCACAAGTCTGCGGGAGCCCTATACCTGCCACTGCTCAGGAAACTCCTGCCTGGGAACCTGCTGTTTCCTCTGGACAAGGAATTATACTCATGTAATTTTTCTTCCACAACAAAACTGGTTGTTAGAGACCCTCTTCTCTAACTGATTTGACAGATGAAGACAAAGACAACCAGGGCAGAAGATCTACCCAAGGACAGACGATTTATTCCTTACACATTCTCTGACTGGGGACCCCTGACTCACAGGCCAAGTGCCTTCTCAGGGTGACACCCTGCTTTTATTTTAGGACATAGAATTTCAAATGAAAGCTTAAGGGTTGAGGAACTGTAAGGTCAGAGGGCTCCGACTCCAGCCGAGCCTCATACGAGCATATGGCACGATGCAGATGGCAGATCTGCAGGCCTTGTTCACGCTGCACTGACTGAGTTCCAACAACAAGAACTCCATGCCCTTGGGAAAACATTCCCAGGGGAGCTGATTCTGAATCAATGGTCTCTGGCGTGTGAACACTCCAGTCCAGAGCAAGCTCCCAGGCCAGACAGAGTGTGAGAAACTCAAGACACCCGCTCAGGCAGTATTTTTGAAATCGAAGCGAGGTTTGTGACCTCGGCCTAAGTCAGGGACACAGAAGATGGAAACATAACTGTATAGACTGAAACTGAGACACAGGAAAACAGATAAATGTCACTTCATTTACCTCTGTCTGTGTGTGAAACAGGAAGACCTTGCCCTGGGTTTCTCCCGGGCCCCTGCCTTCCGCAAGATGACTCACCTTAGAAGCCACACATTTGCAGAGCAGACGAAAACCCCAAACACCCGCACTATCCTCACATCGCCCAGAAGAGAATAAGGGGAAGGTGGGTAGAAACCACCTTCCTACAGGGTTGGACCAGAAAAATGCTCTTCATTACATTGGGCTCCTGTGACAAATACTTGTCTGGAACTCAAGAATGCTGCTTGCTTCTGAGAAGTCCTTTCTGGTTAAAAATCAAAAATAAAAAGCAAAGCTAGACACAGATTATAGCAGGAACAAATCATCTCTGAAAACAAACCCACAGAGACCTGAGTGTTAGACCTCAGTGAAGCTGAAACCAAACATACAAACCCGTAAACACACAGCTTCTTTACTGACTGTTAAGTCTGTTCCTCCATTTTTTTTTAATTTTTATTTTTTTTCTTGTTTCAGAACTTTTGTTTGTTGGTTTATTTATTTTTATGGCTGGCTCAGCCTGCCCTGAGGGCAGAGCTGGTGCAGTATGCGGTGCTGGGGATTGAACCGTGGTCCCTGCAGCCGCCTAAGCTTTCCTAAGTAGGCGCTTTAGACCACTGAGCCATCCTGCTGGGCCCTTTTTTGTCTTTTTGAGACAGGGTCTCATTATGCAGTTGAGGCTGGCCTTGAGCTCACTTTTATAGCCCAGGCTGGTCTCGAACTCGCGCCAATCCTCCTGCCTCAGCCTCCCGAGTGCTGGGATTACAGGCGTGAGCCACCACGCCCAGCTCCCTCCATTTTTTAGTATCAGATCTTAGCAACTGAGGAAGCTTATGGAGGGGGCTGAGGAACGTCTTTACAGGAATAAATCTGCATGGAACCCTTTGGAGTAGATGATGGTTGTTAAGTAAGGAGATTACTTGACTGTAAAAGTCTATAGTTATTGGGCTGGGGTTCTAGCTCAGTGGCAGAGAGCTTGACTAGCATGCACAAAGCCATGGGTTCGATCCCCAGTTACCACCAAAGCAACCAAATCATTACCCATCACAGGACCAAAGCCGCACAAGGCAGAACACCGAGGGAGGCAGGAAGGAGGAAAAGCTTATGAGAAAGGATAAAGTGCTAGGTGCACTGTGTTGTCAGGAAGCAATCAGATCCGGATCGGTGATGTCTGCAGCAGACAGATCTGGGTGCTTCCAGGGAAATGACGCACTGGAGGGCATGTAGACGCCGCTCGCAGCCCAGAGCGTCTCATGCAAGTTTCTGGTAGCTACAGAATGAGCTGCTACTCCACTATGTGGCTCACTTTAGGATCATGAGGAATAATGAAGAAAGTAACAGAAGACGAACATTTTCTTGCAGTTTGGACAAGAAAGTCTTAAATTGGCTCAGGGAATCTTCACTCAGGATCTTCTGGGCGAACGCAGGGGCCAAGATTTTAGGTGAACTGAGCTCACGGAATTCTTGCCTGCTGTCCACCCCCACATTTTGTTCAGTTCCAAGCTAGTTTTTCTTCTTGGTCCAACTGTGAGACACACAGAGGCATCTCCATATGACTCATGCGGCATGATGGTCACACATCGTCGTAAAGCAATTTCAGAGCCACTTTGAAAGATCTCATCGTGGCATTAGAAGTTTCTCTCCACTTAGAATATTTTTGTGAGTCGTGGTGACAAGCTGCTCTTCTGTTACATTAGCATCCACAGGAGGAAGCACATTTTGAGGTGACACTGAATCTGAGTGATCCGGTGGGCCACAGCTCTCTGAGAATCACTAGGACTGGAGCCAACAGCACGCCTCCTGATAGCACCACACCCAGCTCCGCCGTGTCTCTAACAGAATCCCCAGGGGTAGGGAAGCAGCCTCCAAGCCGCAGGCTGCTAGAGCTTACAGGCCTCATCCTATAAAGTCAGCCATCCCTGGACTTAGTTCCTTTTACTTCTTGACTACTTAATGTTTGCCATACAATGACCTGGGTTGCTATTATAATTCAGGACTTGGGCCTTCTAATAGCTTTCCAAAGGGCCATATTTTGAAATCAATGCATCAGTGATCATCTTCTCCTCAGCCACCTCGAGTTTTCTGTGTGCAGAGAGGATCTGTTTATGCTCATGGCTAAGGTTCTGTCACCCTGTGGGTGACAACCCAGGGGAGGCAGATCACAGGGAAGCATCATTTCTCATGCCTCAGAAAGAGCTCTATGGGTTGCCAGAGAGAAAGGTAGAGCAGGAGTTGTGTGGTGTTGAATTTCATTGAGAAGCTCTGCCTATCTCTCTGCCTGAGAACAAGTCCTGTGGTAGAGAAGAGAATGTGTTTTATGTTTAGGATTAAACTGAGTCTGGGCCGGCAAGGTGGCTCAGTGGTCTAAAGTGCCTGCTTAGGCAACTGTAGGGAGCATGGTTTGATCCCTGGCACCACATGCTGTGCCAGCCCCACCCCCAGGGCAGGCTGAGCCGGCCAAAAGATAAAAAAAATAAATAAATAAATAAACTGAGTGGTCCTGTAGGGGACTCAAGTTGCTCTTCTACAAAACCAACACATACCCACCCACAAGGTATGCAAGCTGTTGTAAACAAGTAGAAGAATACCAGTCTTATTCCAGTGGATCTTGGCATATTCTATTAAAGAAACTTAAGAAATCAACCATGGGTCTCAGGCAAGGGATTTAATATTATGAAGAATACTGGCTACTGGAGGTTCCTCCTGTTGTACCTTTACTACCAAGTTAAAGAAAAATCCAGAGCTAAAGCCAAGAATGTATGTGTGTGTGTGTGTGTGTGTGTGTGTGTGTGTGTGTGTTCATCTTGGTAAGATGGAGAAACCCGAGGAGACAGACTCATCTTTGTTGTGTCTGCACACAAACACCGGAAGGTCACCAGGCAATGGAAGCGTAAGACCTGGCAAAAAAAAGAGCTGGAGGAAGAATTTTTCATAACATTTTTATTACTGCAGTATTTTGGAGTTTTTCTGGCATAGACAAGAATATACTTTTGAAAAATTAAACCCAGGGGTGTGGTGATAGCTCAGCAGACTAAGCAACTGCCTAGGCAAGTGGAAGGACCAGGCTTTGATCTCTGGTACTACATGCCTCGCCAGTCCTGTCCCGGATGTGCTCAGATGGCAACTGAAACCAGGTGTGGTGGCATGTGCCTGTAATCCCAGGGCTGGAGAGGCTGAAAACAGGACGCTCATAACGAGTCCAAGTTGCATAGTGAGATCCCTTACCAAATACATAAAAGAGTTATATCTATTAATTTAACAAAATTAAATAAGGGTGATTATGAAAGTCAGAAGCAAATCATATGAAGAAAATTCTGATAGCTGAGGGGGCACACACCTCTAAACCCAGCACTTGTGAGGATGAGGCGGGAGGATCCCCATGAGTGTAAGGCTGGCCTGGGCTACATAGTGAGTTTCTGGCCAGCCTAGACTAGATAGCAAGACTCTGTCTCTTTCCTGGCTCCAACAAAACATAGGCCTAGGAACTGGGCTTTAGGCCTGCAATCCCAGCAATCTAGGAGGCTGAGGCAGGTCGGCAAATCTGAACCAGTCTAGGAAATGAAGCAATCTGCAATCTCAATATTAAAAAAGGGGTGGGGCTATAGATCAGTCCGAAGGCCCGGGTTTCTACCACAAAATTTGATTAAGCCGAGTCACGTGTATGTTGGCAGATGCCTTCCATAAAGGTTAAGGCTTGCTGCCAATGGGTGGTAGGCACCTAGGCCTTGCTGTGTCGCTCTTTATGTCATTTTGGTAGGATTATAATGTTTTGCCCTCTCCACAAAAGATAGTCTGTAAATGACAACTTTAGTCCATCCCAAACCATCTATTTTTAAACCAATGGGGAGTTAAAGAACATGGCGGCCACGCGTCGCAATCTGCATTAACTGCACACTTACTAATTTCATTATCAGTGTGATTTCAATATTTACGAATGACTAGGCATTTTGATGACATTCACACCGACATTCCCAAAGCATCGCAAAGCCTGTGACTTCCTGTAAGACACTGATACAGATGTTTCTTCATCAACTTGTATTCCTAAATTCTGGGAACAACAGTAGAGCATGGCAACTTCCCACTTCTAAGGAGCTTTCAGTCAATGTCCTATTTCCCGTGTTCCTTCCTTCCGTATTCTGTGAGTTCAGTCCCATCAAGCTTAGCCTGAGCTGACCGTCTACCCTGATGAGCTGAGGCTCACGGAATGGCCACGTTGTCCTATACAAACCCTGTGGGACCAGAGCAGACCATGCCAGTCACCAGGGCAAAGAATGGTCTGATGCCAGGCTTTCAGACCTTGGTATATTATGGAAAGGAAACCTTGTAAGATAGAACGTAGGGGTGACGCCCAGTTTCTTGGCAGCCCTTAGCTCTATCCACACCCTATCCATGTCCACATTTCAGCCTCTCTTCCAGGAGGCTGTGCAGTAGGGGATTTCAGGTCTGGTAAGCCCAAGGCTGGGAGCCAGCCAGGCAGACTCACCCCTGCGCTAGGGCTCAGCAGAATAAGCCACCTTGACACATTCTAGTTGCACTGCCTCAGCTCTTAGCATTTCAAGAGTGTCTTATCTGAGCGGGCACAGAGTGCCCTTCATGTGCGATCTCCAGCCTTAGCCCAGGGTGCGTGCTGCTATGGGTTCCTTTTTACAAAGGAGGCCACCTGCGGCCTAGGGCCTTCGAGGATTGAGCACACTGCTGAAGGCCATGGAAGTCGTTTATGGTGGAACCTAAATCTATATGGATCTCATTCAGAAAGGCGTTTTTCTTCTACTGCAGGTGACCTCTATATAGCTTAGCTTTAGTAGTTGGGACATGATGAAATTAAATATAGTAACAATATCAGATCCACATTTAGGCACATGCAAGGGCATTTATAAAGGCTGTTACTCCTCCAGGGGCTGGAGAGATAGCTCAGCAGTCTAAAGCATTTGCTTAGGCAAGCAGTAGGTCCTGCAATCTGTTCCCAGCACTGCGTGCTGTGTAAGCTCTGCACCCAGCGCTGAGCAGCAAAAAAAAAAAAAAAAAGATTGTTACTCCCCCAAATTTACTTTGCATACTGTACTGTAAGGTTATTTTAAAAAGATAGATATTTGACTTTGTTTTGTTTAAAAAAGACAGAAAAATTTAATTATAAACTCAAAAAAATGTGCAAGTCTTACCACCTTCCTCAGGTTTCATGTCTAGCAGTTCACCCATAGGTTCTTCAAGAGAAGGGGAAAGAAAATAAACAGTGAGTTAGTTTTGTTTTGCAAGTTTGAGTTGCATTACTTAAATTGAATAGCTTGCCTTAATCTAGATTACCTGAACACGCACTCCGGGTATAGCTTTTGTCTAAAGCAGATAAAATACTTTTCCCATCTTCAGCTGAAATATAACATAGGCAATTGGTTATCACCGACTCAGAAGGTTTGCATGTTCATATACAACTGCAGTGTAGTGGAACCGGACAGCTTTTGCAAGAAACAGCATCCCCAGACTCACTCATGCAGAAGCACAAGTCCTCAGATTACATCTCGCCCCAGCTGCTAACTCTTGGCAAATGCAGCTTTAGCCCTGAATCTCTGCTTTGTTTGCTAGGTAACCCAGAAAATTATATGATCCAAACCTAGCAATCCTCCATCCGTGGACAAGTGAGTGACTTAAGGGACTGACCTATTATTCAATGTTGGTAAGGAACGTCAGCCGTATGGGTCTAGCTGAAATACGCCAGACTGCTAAACGCAAGGAGCCGATTTGAAAATGCTGCCTACTCTCTGATTCCCACAGTATGGATGACATTTTGGAAAAGGCAAAAGTAGGGAGGCAGTGAAAACCTCAGTGGTTGCCAAGGGCTTAGAGGAAGAGGGGGATGGGTAGGTAGAACACAGACAACATTTAAGGTTGTGAGAATACTTTGTATGATGCTGTAATGGCACATACATGCCATTTAGAAATCTAATATGGATACAGTATCTAACATGAAGAGTCAAGTCTATGTAAGCTCTGGACTTCAGGAGGTAATGATGTGTCCATATAGGTTTAGTGACTAACAAATACACCATGTTGGTAGCACATGCTGACCGTAGGAAAACCTGTGTATACATGGGGATAGGACCTGTATGGGAAGCCACTAGTTTGTGCCAATTCCAGGAACCCAGAACTGCTCTAAACAGTAAGCTGTGCCTGTCTCTCTGTGTGCACAATGGTACAGTTTTACAAGTTTGCTTAAGTGTTTGTCAGATTTTCTACAGATAACAGGATAAAAAGCAGATGCCACTTAATTATAAAGAATTCCCTTCTGGGGCCCAGCAGGATGGCTCAGTGGTCTAAAGTGCCTGCTTGGGAAAGCTTGGGCGGCTTCAGGGACCGCGGTTCGATCCCCGGCATCACATGCTGCGTCAGCCCTGCCCTCAGGACAGGCTGAGCCGGCCATAAAAATGAGTGAATAAACAAAGGTTCTGAAACAAGAAAAAAATAATAAATAAAATTAAAAAAAAAAAAAAAAAAAATTCCTTTCTGTGTGGCTATAGAAAAAGTGTCAGACATTTAAAATCTCAAAATATTATGCAAATACCATGCACACACTGTTCAAGGCAAGAGAAAGACTTACACTTTCCTGTGCATAGCCATTTGCTATATAAAGAAAGAACCTGCACAGATTTGCTACTTGCACAAGGATACAATAAACTGGGCTTTCCATTTTTTTTGCTCCATGATTTACTCTATGATCTCGATCCCTACCCTGTGAAGGACTGGTGCTGCAGGCCCATGGAAGGACCCTGGGGCTGGAGGGCTGGGATCGATGCAGAGGGCTCTTCTAGGGGCAGCGGGTCAGGCCCAGCCACCGCATCGTCTAATGCCCTGGCATATCATTCTCTTGCCCTTTGCCCGAGCCTCCTTACTGCATAGCCTTTTCCTAGGCTGTGTCTCTCATTTTGATGCGTCTTGCAGTAACAGTTTTCTTGAGCTAGTCCCCTAGTCCCTTTAGGCAGATAAGGCCTCTCTCTGTCCCATGTGGCTAGAGCCTCGCACGGCTCCCTTGTGGCTCTCATCGAAGTTGGAGCTGCCCGGCTGTGTACCTCTTAGGCTAGCATCTGATTTCCCTGCAAGTCCCAGCCTGTGCCTGTATCTGGATAGAGGCCACGCTCGGTCAACATCTGCTGAGCAAATGTGCAGGTCCACGAATACGTGAGAGTGGGTGTGCCTGAGGGGATAATGGGAGGTCAGTGGTGGCTTTTCTGAAAGGCAGGCAGGAGACAAGCAAATGGACAGCAGGGGAGTAGGAGGAGGAAAAAATACGGGGGACAACAGTTTGGGTAAGTAGCAAGTCACCATCAGGAGACAGCATGAGGGGTGGAAAGGAGCACAGCAAAATCCTAGGATCTGCTCCGGCCCCTGCTGTCTCTTATAAAGGCTGACTCGGTGCAGGGAAAGGCAGGTGGGAGCTTAGTAGGTCCCTGGAAGGGCCTGGGAGCTTAGTAGGTCCCTAGGAGGGCTGGCTTGGAGGCCTGGTGATTCTAGTTCTCTTCTTGATAGCTATGAGCCATTCACCTGCATCTCCAAGCATTCTGAGTGCCAGAGAGAGAAGGGCTCAGCATTGCATCGTATCACTTCTACTGCTACTTTCCATGCCCTCTGCTCCACTTGAGGGGAAAAGCCAACTAAAAACAAAACAAAACAAAACAAAAACAAACAAACAAACAAACAAAAAAAAACACACACACAAAAAACAAAAAACAAAAAAAACTGTCATGCATGGTTCAGAAATAGCCTAGAGCCCTTCATTCTACACTGTCATCTCCCAGTGGCCTGACTGTTTTTCCTAAGACGTCAAGTTCAGATCACCCAGGGGACATGGTGCCATTCACCACAAGCAGCTTAGCGAGACAGGTTGGAACTCCCTGTATCTGTCCCTAATGATAACCCTACCCACAAATCACAAAGCACCAATCCCTCCTGGTGCCATAATGTGACCTCACCAGGACTATTCTCAGAGCCCACCTGGCAGACAGAACCACAAAATGCAACAGCAGAGACTGCAATCTCTTGTAGAAAGAACTTGCTTTCTGCCCCTCACAAGGGCTGCCTTGCAAACATTTCATTTTCTAGTTCAAAGTAGTGGTGTCTCTCAGCCATGTGACTCAGTTGATGCTGTTGATACTTGGACGTTTGGAACAGAAACAGAAACCAAGTGAATATTTTCTTTTCTTGATAGACAAAGAAGGAAGGTCTAGAGGGAGTTTGGCAAAGAAGAACATGAGTATTCTAGAAGCAATTCTAAATGAAAATCAGAACTTACTATTAAAACTGGAGGACTCCTTGCACTGGTTTTCATCTTCTAATGAAATTAATCTTAAAATCAAAAAAGTTTAGTCATTAAATTCTGCATATGTTATATTTATGAAACATATTTTCAGTACAGTATCTATTACTTTGATCATAACACCCACAGAGACCACAAACATGAGATAGAAAGTCACTGATATTTTAGATTTTTCTAAAGGGCAAAAATTGTTGGCCTTCTCTTACATTTTTGTATCATCTAACCGACTTTTATTTCATCACAAGACAAATGTTCTGTAAATATTAAGATTCGGAGTTTTGGACAGCTAGGATACACATGTACAGTTGTATTATGTTTCTCCCTAAATAAGACCAGCCTGGAAGATAAGCCCTTGCTGGTTCTCACTAGGATGATGGCCGGTGTTATGTAGATTATACTTTACCATTTTCCTGCTCAGTGGCTGCCTTATAATGGCAGATTAAACAAGGGCAGGCAGATAGGGGTTGGCATATTTGATCTCTAGCCCCCAAAGCTCTTTGATTTTATTTGGGGGAAAACAGTAACATCAAAAAACTGATGGCTGAATGGTGGTTTATTGATTCCCAGTATTACTAAAGAGATTGGTCAATTTACAGAAGGCTGAAAGCAGGGTCATGGTCGAATCCAGCTGGCCAGTCACCTACTCAAACTCTTTCAGTGCTTTTCAAAACAGACCCATTACTGCAGCATGAGAAGTTAAGAGTCCTCGCTCTGGGGATGTCTTCAGCTACTCCTGACCACAGTTCTTAGAAGTTTGTCATTGTCCTTTCAAATAGTGACTGGATTATACCTTCTGAGCTTTTAAAAATAGTAAAATATTTAAGAAATCTGAAATCTATTAAAAGAACTCAAGAAAGTTGGAGGTGTTTTAGTAGCGCTTTGAGTGCACTGACTTCTTTAGTGAAAAGGAGGAGCTGTGCTCCTCCTCTCCCAAGGACCAGGCCCCTCACTCTCATTAAAATTACAAAGGGATCAGATCAGCCACAAATATTTCTATAAGAAAAAAATCTGAAATTTTATTTGGAAATCTAGTTTAAAAATAGCCTGCTTTACCCTGAAGTTTTCATCTGAAGTTTTTGTGTGTATGGACAAGGAGCAGCGGGCTAGCCAGGTCTGACTGCGCCCCCTTGGGTGTTTCCATCTCCAGAGCCCAGGACGCTGTTTCTCATGTCAACTGCCTTCTCATTATTTGGGATTAAGAGCCCTGGGTCACACGCACACTGAAAAGCCCATCTCAGTACAGTAGTGGAAGCAATCTTCAAAAAACTAAAAGCCAAAAAAAGTCATAGCCCAACTCCCAGCGATGTGCGTGTCGTACAAAAGCCAGGTCGGAAGTCATCTGCTTTTGTGAGACAAAATCCTGGGAGACTTCCTGTCCAGCACAGTGCTTTGTGAATGCTGGTGAGAGAGGGACCAAGCAGGGGCAAGAGCCAGAGAGGAAGCACCCGTCTGGGGCTGAGGCCGCAAGACAGACAGGCAGGCTGCTCTTTCCTGCCCAGCCAGCCTCTTGAAAGCATGCACCTTCCATGGGCCCTAGTATGGGGTCTTCTACTGGGCTGGACGAGGCAGGTGTTGGTGGGGACCCATGCTGAGGAGACCCGTGGTCTCAATGTTCACTTTCTGAGGCATCCGGAAGTAAAATGGCAGCTCGGCTGGGGACGTCACTGGACCAGGACAGCAGAGACCATGTGGCCTTCACCTTTGGCGGGGAAACCGTGTCAGAGAAGGGAGCTGGGACTTACTGACTTGGCTCCTGGCCTGCTGCTGCCTCCGTGCTCTCCTGCTGGCTGACCTTCTTCTTCTTCTCTTCTTTGTCAACTAGCTTTTTCATAGGGTCTTGTAAGCTCTTGATCAGGTGCCAGAGACAAGGAAAGGAAAAGAAAATGAGAATGAAAGAAAAAAAAAAAAAAAAAAAAAAAAAAAAAAAAAAAAAAAAAAAAAAAAAAAAAAAAAAAAAAAAAAAAAAAAAAAAAAAAAAAAAAAAAGGAGAGAAATACTATCCAAAAAAATAAACGGACACCGTTGGTCCCAATAACCTCATCATGAATCGGAGGTATGTGATGCTCACCTCAACCAATCAAGGGGC
This sequence comes from Myocastor coypus, assembly GCA_004027025.1. NCBI lineage: Eukaryota > Metazoa > Chordata > Mammalia > Rodentia > Myocastoridae > Myocastor > Myocastor coypus. The sequence goes on along the minus strand of PVJA010020705.1, from coordinate 17,228 downwards.
CTGAAGTGAAACCAGGAATGGGAAAACATGGACGTTTTCAGCTCCCTCTAAGAAAGAAGAGTCCTAGCTTCTAAAGGGGGCTTGCCCTGCCAGTAGATTTATGCTCCTCCTTTTGCGATCAGTTATTCAGGAGAAGGCCTGCTAGCTATTGATAACTTTTTTTTTTTTTTCCCCCAACTTCAACACTCAGCTAAGATAAACAGTCTGTTCTACCTCCAGCCCACACACTGACGGAGGGGAAAGCCTCCCCCGCTGCTGCCGGCACCAAAAAGGAGACAATTTCATTTTTATTTTTAATCTTGTTTGCCATTTTGCAATCTAAAAACTGCTTTAGAAAAATAACAGAAAACAAAACCTTTCTTTTTTTTTTTAAAGCCCCAAATAGTGTCTTAACACATTCTGACAACTTAACTCCCACCGGTGAACAGAGCAGGTGTGTCCAAGTCTTTGTTGATTAAAGTGGGCATGGGGATACTTAGGGTTTATCTGGGGGGTTTTGCACATTATTTGTTGGATTTATTAAATATTTAAGGAAAGATTTTTTTTTTTTTTAATCCAAGTACTAGAAACTGTATACCAGTGCCAAAACAACAGTTCTCTAACAACTAAGAATCATACAAAAATATTTATTTCTGGTCCTAATTAAAATATAAAACTATGAATATAAGTGAAAGCTCTGGAGCTACTAAGCCTCCTCTGAACTGCTGTAGATCAATAGGGTTTTGATCCTTGAGACCTTCACTTCTCTTCTGTTTTCCTCCTTCCTGGTTTCTGCCTCCAGGGTCCATGCGCGGAGGAGGTGGGCAGGACCATGGCCAACTCAGATTAATTAGTAATGGCTTCTGGGAGGAGCCACAGAGGAGTGTGCCAAGAGTCACAGAGCAGCACTGTGACTGACTCTGGGATCTGCCATGGACACCAAGCGGCCCCCAGTGCTCCATGGCGACGTGCAAGCTCTGCTGGACGCTGGACAATTTTCCTAGAACATCTTGCCTTCGAGTTATCTTTTCCTTCAAGAACTTGTGACGCTGGGCAGAGAGGAGGGGAAGTGGCTGAGAGAGGGATTAAGATTCCGAACGTACATGTCCCAGCTCCACTCGGGGAAGGTGACCCTTCTGCGCCAGAACCTCGCACTAATAAAAATGCAAGTTAAGACAACTCGTAGTAACTCCTTATTTCTTTCCACTTCAGCCTACAGTGCTTCTCTGCCTGATTTCAAAGATCTTCTCAAATGTGAGCCTGCCTTAACTCTCCCAGCTGTGCTTATTGCCCCTTAAATGTGAGCTTTCATTTCATTCTACCCGTCTCCTCGAATTAGTCCAGTTCTTATCCTCTTGCTATCTTTGTTCATTCTGTTTGTCCAAAGTCCTAAGGGTCTTTTGAAAGCCCAGATCAATAACCACTGTTTTCTATAAAGCTTTACTAAGCATGCTAAATTTGAGAAAGTCCTTCCAACTCCGAAATGCATTTATACCCTTATTAATATTTAATCACATCTATTCTGTGTTTTTTTTCAAATATTTTTTTTTGAAATCAGAAAAAATAATAGTACCATGTATATAAAGTTTGGAAAACTTATAATTTAACTGCTCTACAATGATGATTTATTAGTTTCTTAGAGTTTATATTCCTACTACTTTTCTAATGGAAGTCATCTATCTACACAGAGCTCTGTCCTCTTACCAATATAACTTACGTAAATATTCAGGATTAAAAAAAGCTTCTTAGAGTGTTTTAAAGACTTAACTTCAAATATATAGAAATGCATTTGCTCACAAATATTCAAACATAGGATCAAGATCTTTGAGCATATGTCCCCTAAGTAGCATAGTTTCTTACATAAAGCACAGCTGTAAGGTATTGCCATCATTTTAGTAACTGCTACTTCTCAACATTTAAATGAATCCATTCATTCATTCATTCATTCATTCATTCATTCATTCATTCATTCATTCATTCATTCATTCAAGAAATAGCTTTGACACCTTCCAGGTGCCTGGGCCTAGGTGTCTGGATCCACAACGGAATAAGACAGAGTTATCAGAAAGCAATAAGCCTAGACAGATAATTAAAATGGAAGGATGGCAAGTGATGGGGCCATCACTTCAGTGAATGGAATCTGCTCCTGGCAGTGACATTTCAACTGAGAGTGGAAAGACAAGAAGGAACCAGCTCTGTGCAGCTCAGAGAGTGGGGGCCCTGTGAGCAATGGCCTGAAAGTGGCAGCAACTTGGCTCATTTAAGGAACTTAAAAGGGGCCTCTGGGGCTTCCGTGTAGTCGGCAAGATCGTAAGTATTGTGGGGCCAGGAGGAAGGGGGCAGCAGGGTCGCATCACACAAGGAGAACATTCCTGTACTCAGATTCAGCAACGGTTAGCATTTGGTCCCATTTGTTGGATCAAATTCTTTTGCTCTTTTAGTCTCTCCACGGCATGGCAATGAAATGGCACGTGTGATCCTGGTCCACAGCCTGGACCGGAGTGGAAAATGTAAATATGAACAGAATCACAATAAATGGACTATGAGCAGAAGTTGAACAGATGTCAAGGGCATATTCTTTTCAATAGATCTGCCCGTCACAGCACTACACACACACACACACACACACACACACACACACACACACACACACACACACTTATATACTCACACACCTTGCCCCTTGCAGAGATTATTCCTACCCGGAGGAGTCAGCTCTGGTCACCGTGAAGCCAGGTGTATTTTTAGCCAAAGGCTCCCAGGACTCACTTTTAGATTCTGTGCCAATTATCCAGGCCCCTGCTTCGCTCAATCATCTCCTCATTGTGTGTCCTTTTTATCCACCAGCACTATGCAGGGCCAGGACAGGTCTGCTTCAACTGCAGTCTTGAGCTGCCACAGCCCCTGCCTAAGCCCCTGAGATGCCCTTGACAGCCCCGTGTCACCGTCCTTTCTGTCTCCAGCCTGACCTCCCCTCCTGACCACACTTGAGCAGCTCTCAGACAATCTCTTTGTAATGTAAACCACTCATTCCTTCTTTTCAGCCCCTTCCCTGTTGGGCCATTAGCAGGGACTCAATTGTTGGCTCCCTGTCACCACAATCACAGTTAAGACACTATTGTGCTCTCCACACAGAATGACTGCGCTTCCAATTTCTGCTTTAATTTATTATTAATAATTCCGGTGACAACACCGCCTCTCTCCCTCCATCAGCATTGTCTCTGTAACAATTTGCCTTCTGCAGCTGTGAGAGGTGCTAAATATGTGCTTGTTGGTTGGTAAGTGAAAGCCGTAAGGTTAAGTGATAAGTTAGATCTCTTTGGCTGGGAGATTTAAAGGCTCTGGGGAATAACATGAAAAGATTTATGAAAACCACACACTAAATTAATATAATCCAACAGGATTCTTTATTAAATACAGGAACTGGGACCCAAGGGGAATTTCACATGTATGCATAATACACACAAACACATGCACACACTTCTTGTACACAGACAAACATGCGTGCATGCCCCCACACTAGTGTAACTGAGAAATAATCATATACCATAGGTTCTGAACATTTTAAAATTATGGAATGATTTATAGCATATGCACAAGCTGTACAGTCATCCTCAGTATCCATTTAAAACATTTTTAAGGGGTGTATCTTGAAGCAAGGAGTTTTTAGATCACTGAAGTTAAATACTCTTTCCATACAACAAGGAAAACAGTGAGAACCACACAGAGAATTTGTTCCTCACAGAAGACTATATACACTAAAGACAGAAAGAGGAGGAAGGGAGCTCTGAAAGCCCAAGGGACAAATCTCATGCCCCTCCTATCTGAAGCCCTGTTCCTGTGCGTGACTGTCGGATGCAGGACATTCTGTAGGAATGGAGAGCATTCTCCCCAACGTTCGATGACAAAGCCAACCTAGCGGAGGGAGGTGGAAATGAATTCTTCAAGTTCTTTTGAAGTCCCCCACTTAATCCTTCATCCTCCCTCCAGGTCAGCAGTGACAGCATTTTCTCTGGGACATGAACAAGAGCTCAGGCTAAAGAACAGAAGAGGTCCAGCTGGCTGGGTACCGACAAGCAGCCATGAGATGGAAATGTTTTCAAACCCTGGCCGATGAAAGCCGCATTGAAATCCTCAGCCAGAAACGAGAACTCCAGGGCATTGTGTTCCTAACCCCCAAAGCCAGTAGTCCTTCATTAAAATTGGCTATGAAAAGCATCGCATATTAGCAGCACACAGCATCACAAAGTCCTGAAAGGTTCTCTGCAGAGGAAGAATTTGTTCAGACATTCTCTCTGGTCACCTTTCTCTGGGAAGGCTGCACCAATATGCTAATAGCCTCTATCAATGCTTCAATAGTTTCAGGAAGCACACACAACATAGAAGACCAGCGTGACAGAGGAAATGTGCAGACCCTACTTCCAAAAGTGCCTTAGAAAGGAAATGGCTTAATACAATAATGGAAGTTACTACTTCCTGTATTAGGAAAACAAAAGCAACAGCAACATTCATCTGAATGAAAGCAAAAGTACTCCGCAAAACAAATTTCCCAGACAGAAGGCTAGCGGCCAATTCTAATAACCCACATTTAAGGTCCAACTTAGACAGCTAAGTCACATTTCCTTTACACTTTAATTATGATAATTAATTTTCTCTTGCTCCTTTCCATTAATTATACCAGGCACATTTGAAGGTGCCAAATAATTGTCAAAAAAGAAAAGAAAAATACTTAAAAGAGTGGGCATGGTTACAAGATGCTGAACCTAGTTGTGTGTGTGTGTGTGTGTGTGTGTGTGTGTGTGTGTGTGAGTGTGTTCATGGAACGAGTAGCACATGACAAAGAAAAAACAGGCCACGATGTTTTCAAGTGTTACAATTCATGGACATTGAGTACAGTATGTTCTCCCTTCCCCGACCATATACTTAGACGTATAAAAAGGTACTCGGCAAGAAATGCTAGCATTCTGGGTCTGCAGGTAATCGTGAACTGAATGGTAGAACAAAAAATTGAAAGTGAACAGAGAAAAATAATCATAATCATAAGCAAGACCCGTATTCTAAGATAAGATGGAAAGTCAAGGGAGCAGAGTCGCGACGCAGGCCTGGTCCCTGTTGCTTACGGGCATCTGTTTGACCCTTGGAACAAGGCAGGCGATGCCAAGCACACTTCCTGGGTGCGTGTGGAAGGATGGAATGAGATAATGCAAGGCCTAGGGGGAGGCAGAGGCCGGAGTGTTCACTCTGTGTTAACTGCCGCAATGCACGTCTTACACATCTCGTTTTATCTACACCAAACCTGGACAGATGTTGTATGCCTGATTTCCTGACATGGAAAGGGAAACGCGGAGAGCTGCTGTAACTTGCTTCAGGCCATCAAGACACAGATGCGGAGAAGCAATACTTGAATCCAGGTCTTTAAAGTTCTACAGCCTGTTAAGAAGTGGTTTTGAAGAGCCAAGCCAAGAGCGTTTACTCAACTCCCCTTTCAGTGAGATGTCTCGAGGATACCTAGAGGACTTCCCAAACTCTGACGTGTCATGTGCTCCCGAGTATCTGAGCGACTGCCTTTTTGCCTACAAGCAAACACTTCAAAGTGTTGATTTTAATTGAACGTTTAATAGCTATACTCTTAAGAGGAGGCACTGCTGCCTCATAGCCAGGAGCGGCTGTGGGAAGAAACAGCTCGTGGCGGGATGGAAAAGGCCCGGGCTTCCCTGTTTCCAGATCTACCGCGTGCTGCGTGGGGCCTCGCACCAATCACTCGCTTCCTCTGAGTTCCAGCTTCTTGGCCACAAGAATCATGGCCACAAGACCAAGAGCAGCCAACATCCCAAAGCCCACCCCAGGGCTATCAAGAAGACTCGCGCTTTCTTTGTATCAATGCCGAGCCGGCTAGTATGATTAATTATAATGCCAGCCTCAGGACATTCCAGCCACGTATACCACGTGACAAAGTCCCCTCAACATTACAGTAGTCCCTCACTTATCCTGGAGGTGATGTTCCAGACACTCCTTCGATAAGTGAAAATCAGCACAGTGGCGATGCTATATTTCAGTATTTGTATATATTTTTAAAGCTTTATAAACCCTTCCCACACATTTAGAAGTAATTCTTAAGTTCATAACTGCTTTCTAAGCTTATAAACCTATGTGATTTTAACAATATATGCTTATTGCATGGTACAGCATGTATTCATCCACTGAAGAAATACATACTGTAAAGTGTGTTTTATTTCAACTTAATATTCTTTTAATATTAATAGAATAAATATTTTTCAAGTGTATTTAGTAGAGAGTCAACAAGGTCTTACTACACAGTTTGGACTTGTAGTGATCCTCCGATTTTCAGCCTCTCAAACGCTGGGATACAGGCATGCACCACCATGCCCAGTCTCAATTGCTGTCTCCATGTGCCCCAGGGGCGCAGCCAGCATGGCATGTGGTGCCCAGGTTCTAATCCTGGTCCCTGTGCTCTGCCTAAGCAGAAGCTTTAGTCCACTGAAGAATTTATTTTGAAATATAGTTTTATATATTTTAATTTTTTGGCCAAAAGTATTAAAGCCAGAAATACGATGCATACAAATATATATACAGTACTGTACACTACCACAGAATCCTGTGACAGAGTGAAAAATCTGTGATAAATCATTTCAGTTAATATGTTTTGAAAACCTGTGAAGCAGTGAGCTCACGAAAGTTGAACCACAAAGTAGGGAGGGACCACAGTATTTTGTTTCAGCCTGAGCAGACTGTTGGAGCCCACAGTAAGTACCACACAATGGCAGTATGTTTCTCTTTCCTCTCAGAGATGACATCAGGTGCCAAGTAGGCAGGGAGGAGCCCCTTGCTGTTGTGGAGAGGACCTGAGCTCCCAGCTGCCCAGGAGAACCCATGCCAGCCACCACGTGGCAGAGCTGGCAGGGCCACGGGCCCCGCGTGGGCTCATCCACCTCAGACTTCAGGGGTGGCCTTGCTGGGCTCATCTGCTTTTGCCAGACTCATCCCAACTTGCCACCTCTATCGTCTGGCCTGAGGTAGCTTTGGGAGCGGACTAAAAAGAAAAGAAAAATGAATAGAAGAGGAAAGAAGTAAAAAAAAAAAAAAAAAAAAAAAAAAAAAAAAAAAAAAAAAAAAAAAAAAAAAAAAAAAAAAAAAAAAAAAAAAAAAAAAAAAAAAAAAAAAGGATTCAAAGTATTGATCAGTGCCCTAGGCAGTAATGATGCTGACAGAGAGCTTGAAGTCTGAAGTCTTGAAGTCTCCTGGGTGCTCACCATGACTAACTGCCTTGTTGGGACTGGTGACTTTTCAAAAAGTACTGCAGCTATATTTACCCAATTTTCGCAAAACTATTATAGTTTTATTTTCAAAGCAAAGCAAAGAACTACAGAGCCATGTGGCCTGCTGGTAAATGTTCAGCTGATGAACCGAGAAGTGCAGAGGTGGGTGGAAGCAGGCTGCCCAGCTAGCAAATTCGACAAAAACAAAATGTAAAGGAAGATGTTTTCTCCATTTTGTGAGCCGAGGCAATTTTGGTCTACACAGTGATATTCCATCTAACAGCACCAAGACCTACACCCCAAGACACAATAAAAGGCAACGTTGGTACCTCGGTTTCAACAGTTACTTTTGAATTGATTCAGAGTCAAACGTGCAATTTCAGGTTGCCTTAGAGTTAAAATCTTGGCACAAATGGAGAGCCAGTTGCAAAGCCAAATTGCCTTTGTTAGAATTCGCCCTGTTACCGAGATGGCAAGGCCTGCTTTCTGGCTTGCAGGCCTGGTGGGAATTACGTGAGCCCAGAGCAAGGCCCGCAGTGCTGAGAGACCGGTTTGGAAATGGAGCTGTCAGCACGCGCGCATGCGCACACGCGCTTGCGTGGAACCCTGGGATGGATGGAGGAGGTCGGGTTGGCGAGCCTTGTATTCCACTGCGGTTCGTAACCCTGCTTGGGAAACTCACTATGAAACTTAACATTCTAGACTACAGTGGTGAGCAGGAAAGGCGCTTTTGCTGGGCTGCAGAACCTTGCAGCCCCGTCGGTCCCCCGTGCACATGCTTGCGGTGGCTGACCTCTAGACCTACAGTAGAATCCCCCCTTGGTCTGTCCTCATTACGACCCCTGTTAGGCTGCCGGAGCCTTCAGCGCTACCCTTGTAAATGCTACTGTCATTGCAACCACGTTCAGGACCACTGCTCCTGCTCCTCTCACTCCCCCCACCCCCACCCCCTGATTATGCCACTGGACACGGGCAGAGCGGGACTGATATCCAGGGTTGGCTGGCTCCAGAGTCTGAACTCTATCCCGCATCCAGTGAGCATGAGGAACGAAGCCAAAAGGTCAGTGTGTCTTCTAAAGTCACTGGAGTGGAGCGTGTCACCAGAATATATATGCTACTGGCCATTCATAGTAAGGGGCTATACTGACACTCTGATGGCTTTGAAAATACAGTGCCTCCCGCTGAGCTAGCCCCCAGAAGAGCATCACGATGCAAAGGCCCCATCATTTCTCTCTGAAGGTGTCCATTTCCACCTCCTGCCTGGGTGTCTGAGAGAGAAGGAAATGGCCTTGATAGAAGTGGAATTTTAAGGGCTGGTGAGATAGCTCAGCAGACTAAACACCTGCTTAGGCAAGCGCAGGGACTAGGGTTCAATCCCCAGTACCACATGTAGTACTGGCCCCACCCTCAGGTGCATTGAGCTAAAACCTAGCCCAGGAGTGGTGTCACACGCCTGTGATCCCAGGCACTGAGGAGGCTGAAAACGGGAGCATCACTACAAGTCTGAGCTGTGTAGTGAGACCCTGTATCAAATACATAAGTGGAGAAAAGAAAGAAAGAAAAAAGAAGAAATGGAATTTTAGATTTTTCCAGAGACAAACCACTTGATGCCTGAGGGATTATTTTAATTTTTTGGCTGCTGCTAGCCCTGGACCTATTGGAGAAGTGTGTGCGTAAGTGCCATCCTGGAAGGAAGTAACACGGCCACATCTGAGAGCTGGCCACTCAAGACTGGGGAGTGCTTTCATACCATGATGATTCTATTTAGTTTTTAAAACTGCTTCCAACTCTTAGTCTAAATTACTTTCGAAATGAAGGGCCCAGGCTTTCAAGATCTGGCAGTAACATTCCATTCCTAGCCCCGTGATTTGATAATTTCTACCATGTGAAAGCCATGCCCAGATGCTGTGGAAGCCATGTAAATTCAATACATGGGTGATGGCTCATCTAAAATAGGCTTGCTTAGTGACAGGAGAGTGAATTCACAAGTGCTGCCTGGAAAGAAGATCAGAAATTGCTTCCTTTATTGAAGCCACTTAGAAGACAGGGTTTCTGCTTTAAATTTGAGATGTTACAGTGATTAGATTTAACAATTGTTCACAATATTGGATTTCAAGGGTAAATTTTCCATAAAGTTAAAAGCCTACAAAAATGCTAGATTTATAATAGATGCTAAAAATTACCATCCAATTAAAATGATGAGTGAATATGTAAATTAAGGTAGACTCAACACAAGTCAGTCAGGCCAGGGCGAAAAGCAATAGCTTTGTCATGTGAAGTATTTACCACAAAATAGTCATAACAGACACTAGAAGGTTTTTTTCTTTCTTTCTTTTTCTTTTCTAGAACTAGGGATTGAACTCAGGTCCTTGAGTTTGCCAGGCAAGCACTTATTATACTGAGCTATCTCCCCAGACCCTCTTTTTCAAGTTGTATGAGGTAGAGACAATTTACTTTATAACAAAATTCTTTTGTAAAAAACAAAGCAAAACAAAACAAAAAACCAAAACCTATCATGTATTTCTTAGAAAAGGGTTCATTAGAAGAAAAAAATTTGAACTTCCAGGGCATGAGTTATAACCATGTGATACTGGAGTAGGAGTCTTCCTCCAGACAGTGTTTAAACACATTAATTATCAACCTCCATCAAGCATAAAACTAACAGTCAGGAAATACAGCTGCAGCGGCACAATTACCAACACACTCAGAATATACCCTGAAGCAAAGAAAACAAATGGCTTGCTTTTCATTAACAGAGCTTGGCAACCCTCTCCAAAGACAATGTTTTCTTTCTAGTCGACTCCCAAAAGGCATTTAAGGGGCTATTTGCTTAGGTAAACCCAGAGAACAAATTAATTATAAAAACATCTATTTAAATTTCAAAGCACGCATGACCAATACACAATGTCATTCAAAAATTATATATATCTGTATATATATATGGTTTAATTTTAAAAAATCTTATGAATATAGAAGTTGTATCTCTAAAAACATTGGAGCACACAGGTTAGGCAGTGAAGCAAAATCATACTTAACCAGGACACACAGAGCATTAGTGGCTTTTGTTGTCACGTTTTATGACTTAAAAGTAATATGTAAGTGCCTGTATCTATAAAATAGTAATGAACTTTCTATAGTAGGATTCTATTACATCAAATCTGAGCCCACATAAAATAATTAGCCATCAGCATGAGATTCTAATACATAGTTACTGAAAGCCTAGATAAACAGTATTCCGGAGAGGCAATAAACACAGCAGTTTGTTTGTCTGGACACTTCTAATATCACTGTAACATTATATTTTGCCAGATGCATGACGTCTACCAAGTTTATGTTACCATTAAAGAATAAACCTTTGCTTGGGCCATAATTTAGAGAAGGATCTCGGCGTATAAAGGGAAGGGACAGTCTTCTGCTCCATGTATTCGGAATTATGTCCTGAACCATGTGTGACTACCAAACTTTTGTTCAATTCTCTGCCCAAAAATCCTCTAAAATAATCAGCTTGATTCTCTCTGCAGGGCAAATGGTATGGCAAAAATTAAGAAGCCATATTTTCCTCCACAGGGGAGACCAGGAATACAAATAGGAGTTCTTCTGTGAGTGTGGCATGACTTCAACGTCACAAATTAATTACGTACTTTACAAGCAATTAACTCAAACATGAAATTCTCTTCAGTTGCATTTGGAGAAGACCTCAGGTCCTCTTTCAGCTGGCCAATTTATGTTATGGACAGCTGTCTTTCAAAAGACGGATAAGCTTCGGCCCCGCAGATATGCAATAAAATTTGACGTCATGAATGTGCTTCATGGAAAACTCATCCTTCAGCTCAGCCTGAGGCCCAGGTAAGTACAGTGACTAGCATGAGTTTTAATTTGAATCAGCCCACCTTTTCAGGATAGCGACCTCAGGAGGTGCTAGAGGCAGCAGTGAATTATGGGGAAGAAAGGGAGCCACTACCGCCAGCAGTAACAGTGCCAGAGGGCCAGGGGTGGCGGCCAGCTGCTGCGCACAGAACATCGGGCTGGGCTGAGGAGAATGTGCTGAGAGGTGGTTCTCCTATTGCACACTTACAGTGGATGGGACAAGAAGAGTGTGTATTCCGGCATACCTCCCTGGGGCACTCACTCAGTGAGTGCCAAAGTAGGCATGGGGCTGAGAAGCCACCAAGAGGAACCACGTCACGGCCAAGCTGAGCACATCAAGGGTGAATGGATTCTCTTGGGGACCTCTGGGACCTTCATTTGAAAGCCAAGAATACAAAATTCTATTGCAGCACTTTGGTAGATGCCGCAACATCATACACTTTTGAATATCACAGACGTATTTTTAGGGCAAAAACGTAGCTTTTTGTACTTTGATAGTTTTTCACATGAAAGGTGGTCAGACACAAGTTGCCTGAAACGTTAGAGGCAAGGTGATTTCGAGATGAACTTAAATCTTCCCTGATACGCTGCTTGCAAAGACGGGCCACGTCAGCAAGCGCCACTGCTCCTCCATGCTTAACATCCTTCGGAACCCAAAGCGCCTCCCTACCTGGGTGCGTATTCACCCCTAACCAACCTCAGAGAGAAAAGCAATTCCAATTCCCTTGCACTGCCAAGAATCAGATGCTGTACACACCTTCCTTCTTCCCCTTTCAGATGGGAAGTCACTGAATTTAATGTTGCTTTTTCAATTAGAAAGTATGACTACAGCCTTATGGAAAAAGCTAACTTCAAGTTGGAATATTTTTGCAGAAGTAAAGGAGGGAAGAAATAAATACGTAGGGAGCATATGTGAATGAAATATGTAAAAGGTAGGGCTGGGAGGGGGAAGCGTGAAGGGCGGAGGGCATGGCTAGCACCCTGGGCTCCATCCTGAGCAGCGCGGAAACAAATGTGAAGTAACTTCAGCCTATGGCACTTGGGCAGTCTCCTCTTTAGAAATATTCCAAGCATCTTGGAAAGGAGAGGCCCAGCCCTAAGTTCATCACATCGCATCCCCCAGGAGCGTGTGGCCTGGGGCTCAGCCTGTCTTTTGGATCCCGGGGAGTACTCAGTGGAGAGGACCCATCTGGGCAGCACAAATTCCTCTTTCCTAATTGGGTTCTTAGAATGAGGGCGCTCCCTGTGATGGACACTGCTGGTGACATAGACACGACTTGACTTTCTGTTCGATTCTCTAGGGGCTTCTCTGGCTTCCATACCTTTAGCGTGGTGAACTCGTAGGGCTGGTGGCCTTTGAAGCTCTCGTGAATGGCTGCCATTGTGTGTGAGGTTTTCTCCCAAAAATGGAGCAGAGTGGTCTGTGAAGAGAGATGGCAAAGTTATTGCTTCTGAGAATGCTCAGGGCTAGCCCTGGTTCCTAGAGACATGTCCATACACATCAAAGTCCTCTAAATTTGGACTTATTTTTGTACCCACTGTTCCCCCCACATATACCCCATATCTCAAACTAAATGCTTGACCTGGATCATGCTGTTCCCACCCCTAGACCTGCTCCTCTGGTCTCCTTCATCTGGTCCTGCAAGCCCCTAATGACATGCTTAGTTTTTCCTTTTTCAAAAGATCTCATGTTTGGAATTTTGTGGGGAATGAACCCAGGGCCTTTATTATTATTTTTCATGTTTTAATTTTGAGACAGGGTCTTGCTACACTGCTAATCTTTCCAGGCTGGACTCCAACTTCCAACTTGTGATCCTCTTGCCTCAACCTCCCAGAGTATTGGGATTTCAAACATGTTCTACCCTGCCTGTCAGGAAGTTCTGTGATCCTTCAACTAGTTTGACTTGACCCTCTCCCAGCCCTCCCTGGGTGTTCTAGAACCTTTTCCCCTCCATACAGTGGACCCCGATTTGTCATAGAGGCTTGCAAGTTAGAGTCAAAGCTTCCTGTCTCTAATTTCCTTCCTGAGCCTTGAGCTCCTTAAGAATAAGACAGTCTTGCTAATTTATACATTCCGCACGACACCCATCATCCAAGCACCCCGTGCTCGGTAGGCATCGGTAGCACTGGCGAAGAACACAAGTGCTATGCTGAGGAAACTCAGTGGCTATGAGAGGGCACGAAGAACAAGCATGGAATAACACAGCCTGAGCAGCAAAGTATGACACGAGACATACAGGCATAGTGCTGTGGGAGCTGCTCAGAGCAGGCTTCCTAAAGAGTAGGACTTTGCATGCGGTGTGTCCAAAGGTTGGAATTTGGAAAATTACAGTTATGTTTGGAGGGGAGGCTCTTCAGGGAGAAATAATGCCAAACCACTACACATGTGCAAGGAAATAGAGGCTCCTGTGCTCAGTGTGACTGAACAGCAGGCCTACGTGCAGGGATGTGGGGGGCAGGTTATGAGAACGGTCTTCAGTGCTTTGCGCATGCCTGAACCATACTATGAGTCAAACCTCACGAGAGCTGGGCCTTACTCCATTTTCTGTCCCCGGTGACAAACTTTGCTGCTTTGTTACCTGGTATGTTGCTAGCATGTGAGACAAGAGGTTGCATCTGCTTGCTCCAAGAAGGTCCACTTTTTGACACACGTCCATCTTCAGCTTGTCAAAATTTTTTTTTGCCAGGCGTACTTGTGTCTGTACCTATGAAAGTAAAAGGGAATCTCTGAATCACTCAAACTCCATAGTTAAAATTTGTAGGTGAGAGAGGACAGAGAGCAGGGCTTCTGTGTTTTATGTAAAGAAAACACTTTTGAAAATTCTAGGCAAATGAGAAGATACATTCTTCCTCATCAAAGGACCTAGATGAGAGCACCAAATATCGTGATTTTTATGGCTGTCTTACTGTCCTAATTATATTTTTCTTATTGTTAAAATTCCTTCACTTTGCTTTCTTCAGTGTATCTGGTTATTAAAATGTGGAAACTATCGCTGATACAATCCTGTACTTGATGATCTGTAGACTTATGTGGATGCCATCTGCATCTGTACTCAGGTCTTCCGTCTCTTCTGAGACCTACTGCTAGGACACTAGATCAAGGAATTTTGGTCATAGTCTAAAAGCTATGCCCACTGATAAACTCTGAACTTTTACTGTTGGGTAACATAGACCACCAGACCTGGGGAGATAGCTTGGTGGTCTAAGCACCTACCTGGCAAGTGCAAAGACCCAGGTTCAATCTCTAGTACCACATGCTGTGCCAGCCCTGGGACACTGGGCATGCTGTGCTGTCCACCGAAACTGGGCCTAGTAGCCACGCCTATAATCCCAGGACTGGGGAGGCTGAGACAGGAGGATCACTATAAGTCCAAGCTGTGTAGTGAGACCAGTAACCAATAAATATGTAAATAAATAAAAGATCTGTAAAAATATAGACTACCAATCCTCCAACCATCCTTGAACAATCCAGTAACTCAGAGAAGGAGTAAAGGCCAACGAGAAAGTCATAAACATCAATGCTATGCATTGTATTTGCCAAAAGGTAAAGTTCTAAAATTTCATACAACTGCTTTAAAAACCATCAAGTTAAATAACCAAAGGGTCATCACACCATATTATGGTCAGTGACAGTCAATTTTTCTTCAGACCACTTTCCTGAGGGATGCCTGGCATGAAAAAAAGCTGTGGGTACTTAACATGTTCCACTTGAGGAGCTCCAATGTTAACTTGTGTCAGGTAATTCATGAAATGGTAGATGTGGTGGGGGTAATGGGGAGCCGAAGCAACGGAGACTTAATGACGTAGTTCTTTCATTCTAAGGCACCAGGTGGCGCGGACAATGTCGTTCTTGTTCACCCTTCATCAACTGGAACCCAAGTACAGGGTAGCACTAAACACACACTTGCAGCGGAATGGAGGACTCTCTCAGACCACTTCAAAAGGTGGTTATTAAAGTATAATCTTTCAAGTATTTTCACAAAGAATTTTTCAACAAAATAAACAGGTAGCTTGTTTACTATAAAATACATTAATTTTTATTGCTAACATTACCATTCACAGTTTATAAAATGATAAAGCACTATATGATAATAATAAATTTAACAACTAATACAATGTACTTAAAGGCTGCCAATATTATTTGACTTTGGTTGCTGGGGTGAGCTTCTTCTGGTGAGGAATGAGAGGTTTCCTCAGGGCCAGTAACTTCCAGGCAGAAATGGTTCACTGAATCAGCCTCCTTGGTTCCAAAGCCATGTGATACAGCTTCCCCTGAAACAACTGACACTACTTCTTGGAAAATCAATTCCGATTCTACTGAGAAACACAAGTTTTCCCTTCTAGGGTTCTATGGAACTAGAAAACAATGATGCATATGCTTAATACCACACTGATAAAATTCATACTCTGTGCACAGGATTTATATGAATAGAATATAGAGCTATATAATTTTTTTTTCTAAGAACTCCTCTGTATTTTCATTCTATGAAGCTGGGAAGAGCAGGCCAGTGGCCACAAGTGCTTCTCAAACTGACCACCCCACGAGCTGACATAATCCTGGAGTTCAGTCATTTCCCACGGCAGAACAGATCATAGGGCTGCTGTTTAAGTTATTCGGCAGCTTTGGCACTGGAGATTTTCTACCTTCTTGAGAGACTCTCCCAGTATTATAAAACGATCCTATAAATTATGTGTCCTGTATGAAATCCTTTTTCCTGCAAACCATGATTATAATATCATCTCATTCGGAGTCCTAGAAGCCTCTGTCCTCAGCTTGTTTCTCTGAAAGCGGAGGACACACACACAGAGTGGAAGCTTTCACAGGTGCATTCATTCAACACATTTGCAAAGCGCCTAAGGTATGTCCAGGCCAGTGCTTAGTGAAGGGGCAAGACAAGTAACAAGTAGGGAATCTTTAGGAACGAAAGCAGATTGTCCTAAGGACTCTCTAATCTTTTAATGGAAGATGGACAAATTAATAGTGGTAATATAGAATGGGGCAAGGTGTAATGATACAGCTAAAAGTAAGGAACAGAGGTGGTACAAAGAAGGGAATGCTGGTGGTGATAGCAGGGGCCACTGCGCGATGCCGATACCCAGCCAGTGGCAGTGACCTTACGGGTGCTCTGCACATTGTCCTGGAACTTCATCATCTCCTCTGACTCTATGAGCTTCTCCACATGGCTGGCTCTGGCCTACAGGAGGCAAATAACTACAACGAAGCTAAAGCTTCGGTAGAAACTGTCAGCCTGAGTCTATGTATTCTTCTGGTTCTCTGAGATGTCAATGAGGAGAGGCTCCGGCTGGCTGGCTGGCGAGGTCTGAGGTGTGTGTGACAGGCATGGGGAAGTGGGGCGCTCTGACACCAGCCACTAGGAACGGAAGGGAGTAGGGGGACTGCTCAAGGGCTGACACCAAAGAGACCAGAGAAGCTGTGCATAGACGTGCCCAGAAAAGATTCTGTTGTTCCAAACCTTTGCATGTTAGGGTTCCTGATTTCACAGCCTTGTTGTAGCCAAAAATAAATGACATGAAGGCTAAGAAATAGACAGGTGAGTCTTGTGAGGGGAGAGGATACTGAGGGGGTCTTAAAGCATAAAGCAGAGGTACAAAGCAAATATGAATTTGCTATAAGAGTGGGCTACTTACAGAGAGCTTCTAGAATTTCTAGCTAATTGCATTTTTTTTTTTTTTTTTTTTTAAGCAGGGATATGAATTTCACTTTTTCCTTCTCATGCAGGGATCAGGTAACTCATAGAATACCTTATCTTATATATTGAGAAAAACACTTGCTTAAATTATAAAACTCATGAAATCTTATAGTTGGGAATGTGTCCTGAATTTTGTTTGAAATTTGAAAGCTAATTTTAGAAACCCAGAAGATAAGTTCAGCAGTTGACCCAGTGAGTTGGGCCAGGCCATATGTTTTGTGTGTCCACAATGGTTATTAAAATATTTAATGCACTGCTGAGTTCCCAAATGCTGTGCTCTTTCCCTGCCAAGCAAGGGGGGTGTGGCACAGTTGGGCATTCTGAATAAAGTCAAATTTATTTAACATTCTGTGCTCCATGTTTGCTCTATAAAACACACTTTTTTTTTTTTTTT
>PVJA010020704.1:0-36708 GCA_004027025.1 Myocastor coypus | reverse complement strand
TTTTTTTTTTTTTTTTTTTTTTTTTTTGTCTTTTTGAAACAGGGTCTCGCTATGCAGTTCAGGCTGGCCTTGAGCTCACTTTTGAAGCCCAGGCTGGTCTTGAACTTGCACGGATCCTCCTGCCTCAGCCTCCCAAGTGCTGGGATTACAGGCGTGCACCACCACGCCCGGCAATATTTTGAAACAGGATCTTTTTTTTTTTTTCTTCTTCTTCTGGTACTGGGGATCAAACTTAGGGCCTTGTGCTTGCCAGGCAGGCACTTACACCACTGCGCTGTACTCCCAGCCTCTTATTTGTTTATGTTTTGGTGCTAGGCATTATAGGCTATAGGGATGCTAGACAAGCAGTGCACCATTGAACTACACTTTGTAGCCCTAAATTTTTTGTTTTTGTCTTTGTTTTGAGACTCAGTCTCACTTTATAGTGCAGGCTGACCTTGAACTCGGTATGTAGTCCAGGCAGACCTCAACTCAGGACAATCCTTCTGCCTCAGTCCCGCAAGTGCTAGGAGTATGAGCGTCACCACCATACCTGGCTTAAGGTTCTCTTTATGTAATTGAACTTTCATTTTGAATATAATTTCTAATATGAAGGTATTTTTTCTTCAGTTTTTTCTTTGGTATAAAATCTAATTATGTAGTATAGGCTCTCTTTAAACTTGTTATGTCCTCCCATCTGGCCTCAAATTCATGATCCTCTCTGCCTCAGCTTCCTGAGTACTGCAATTACAGGTGTTCACTAGCCACCTTGCCTAGCTGTAATGTATTTTATTTTGAGGCATTAAGGGTTGAACTCAGGGCCTTGGCACTAAGTTATATCTCTATCCCTTGATTTTTTATTTTTTTCTTTATTAATTAATATTTATATTTATTTATGTGGGACCAGGGTTTGAATTCATGACCTTACACTTGCCAGGCAGGCACTTGTGCCACAGAGCTATCTCCCCGGCCCTTGATTTTTTATTTTTGAGACAGGAGCTTGCTAAAATGCTGGTGGCAGGCTCAAACTTATTATCCTTCTGCTGTAGTCTTCCAGTGAACTGGGATTGTAGCTATGTACCATCATGCCTGTTCTAAGATTTACAGTATCCCTACACATCTCATTATAGCCTACCATCATATAATATGCCACCCTTTAAAACTAGTTAATGGGGCTTGGGGTATCTTTTAGTGATGGAGGGCACATGCCTAGTTAGTTTAAGGTCCTGAATTCAATCCCTAGCACTACTCAAATATAGTCTGATAACTGGAAAAAAATTTAAAACTTGCAACTAAGTCCCTTGGGTTTCCATCTGGAATCATTTTCCTTTAGCCTGGAGAGCTTCCTTTAATATGTTTCATATCTCTAATTTCTGGTGATGAATTCTCCCAGCTTTTGTTTATTTGAAAAATTATTTATCAGCTGAACGTGATGGCTCTTGTCTGTAATCCCAGAACACTGGGGGCTGAGGCAGGAGACTTGTTTGAGGCCAGCCTGTACTATATCACAAGACCCTGTCTCAGAAAACAAAAGAAGTTATTTATCTTGCCCCTTTAAAATATTTTTAGAATAAGTTCTATTTTGGCAGAGCAAAACTGAACAGGAAATAGATTAAAGGCATTTATTTGGAAATGAGACCTCAGAGCTCATATGTACTCCTACTGCCTATGTGGATAGCTTCCCTTGCTGTGAGCATCTGGTATCAGCAAAACACATTGTTACCATGGATGAGCCTACCTTGATGCTTAATTATCATTCAAAGACCATAATATTGGAATTTGTTCTTGGTATTATATATTGTATGGCTTTTGACATATACATAATGGCTTTTTCAACATTGCAGAATCATGCAGAATAGTTTCATTGCACTAAAAATCTTTTTTTTTTTTTTTTTTTTTTTTTTTTTTTTGCCAAGCAAGGTGGCCTGAATTCCAGCTCTTTGAGAGGCTAAGGCAGGAGGACTGCAACTTCAAGGCCAACCTGGACAATTTAACAAGGCCTTGTCTTAAAGTAAAGTTCAGAATGCAGACATAGCTCAGCGCTTCCTTGAGCTCAATCTCCAGTAATCATCTGTGTTCTTCTATTCATTCTGCCGTCTCTCTTGTTTCACCTTTCTGCTCCCTGGCAACGGCTGATGCTTTTACATGATTTGCATTTTCCAAAATATTGTAGAATTTGAATCATGCGGTGTATGGCCTTTTTAAATAGTCTAAGAAGTCTTTTACTTAGTTGTATGCATTAAGGTTCCCCATGTCTCATTTTAGTGCTGACTGATATTCCATTATCTGGCTGTACGAGTTTATCCAGTCATATACTGAAGGCTATCGTATTTTCTTCCAACTTTTGATAGCTCTGAGTAAAGCTACTGAAAACAGCTGTATTCAGATTTTATTTTATTTTATTCTTTTTTTTTTTTTTCTGTGCAACTGGGTTCGAACTCAGGACCTTGCACTTGCCAGGCAGGCACTTGTGCCATGGAGCTATCTCCCAGCCCCATGTATTCAGATTTTAAATTTCTTTTTTAGGGGCCTGGAGGGATGGCTCTGTGGTCTGGAGCGCCTGCTTGGGAAAGCTTGGGCAGCTTCAAGGACCGTGGTTTGATCCCCGGCACCACATGCTGCGCCAGCCTTGCCCTCGGCCGCTGGCCATAAAAATGTGTGAATAAACAAATAAAGGTTTTTAAAAAATAAATAAATAAATAAATAAATAAATAAATAAATAAATTTCTTTTTTAAGCCGGGCCATGGTGGCACACACCTGTAATCCCAGCACTCAGGAGGCTGAGGCAGGAGGATTGGTGTGAGTTTGAGACCAGCCTGGGCTACAAAAGTGAGCTGAAGGCTGGCCTGAACTACATAGTGAGACCCTGTCTCAAAAAGACAAGAAAGAAAGAAAGAAAGAAAGGAAGGAAGGAAGGAAGGAAGGAAGGAAGAAAGGAAGGAAGAGGAAGGGAAGAGAGAGAAGAGAAGAGAAGAGAAGAGAAGAGAAGAGAAGAGAAGAGAAGAGAAGAGAAGAGAAGAGAAGAAAAGAAAACCTTTTTAATTTGATACAGGGTTTCACTTGTAGTGATTCTCCAGTTTCAGCCTCCCCAGCACTGGGATTGCAGGCATATACCACCAGGCCCAGTTCTGGGGCCAGCACGACATTTAGTACCTGGGATCAAATTCAGGTCCTTACACTTGCCAGGCAGGTGCTTAGACCGCTGAATTATCTCCCTACAAAAGAGTTTGATTACTGGATTATCTGATAGGAGTATGTTCCATTTTTATATGGGGTAATATTGTCATTCATCATAAAATTCTAAATTTTACTCCCTTTTTAACACTTAAAAGATGTTTTCGTGGCGCCGGGCATGGTGGCTCACACCTGTAATCCCAGCACTCGGGAGGCTGAGGCAGGAGGATTGGTGCAAGTTTGAGACCAGCCTGGGCTACAAAAGTGAGCTCAAGGCCAGCCTCAACTGCATAGCGAGACCCTGTCTCAAAAAGACAAAAAAAAAAAGATGTTTTCGTAATTGTTTTGGATAAGAGTATGATTATAGCTGAGTGAAGTGTCTACATGCCTATGATCTCAGCTACTTTGTGGACAGCTCAGGTAATTTAAGCTTCACTAAAAAGGCTTAGCTGGAAGTGTATTTTAGTAGTGGAGCATTTGCCCAGCATGTACAAAACTCTAGATTGAATCCCCAATACTAAGGCAACAGGAATGAGATTCTTGCTTTTCTTTTTCTTTTTTGGTACTGAAACAAACTCAGGGCCTTGCCTTTGCCAAGCAGGTGTTGTGCTGCTGAGTTACGACCCTGGAGCAGAAACATGATTATTATCTTTGTTCCTCCATATACCATAATTATTTCTTTTATCATTGGTTTTCAAACTTTGTGATATACCTTGTTTTTCTTTTGTTTGCATTCAGCCTGCTTGTGGTTCTCTTTCATCAAAACTGAAACTATCTTAGCCATTCAAATAAACAAACAAACAAGAACACATCTTTTTTTGTGTCATTGCTCTTTTTCCTGAACTCCCGGTTGTCTATACAGTGATACTGTCAAACACAATTTGTTCCTAAATTATGTTCAGATACTGTAAAATTTAAGAACTGAACATATTTTTCCCATGAGAAATAATGGCAAAACACATAAATGGTTCTAAGTCCCAGAAATTATGCTTAGAAATCATTTCTCCAATTTTTTTTTTTTTTTCCTTTATCTCTGTTGTGGTTGTTTTCCTCTTAGCTTTACTGCTGATATCACTAACTTGTTTGAAGCCATAGTTATATTTTATGCAAATAAAGCTTTTTAAAAAAGGGCACAGGGCCTTTCGTGTTAGCTCAATAATTTAAGCACCTGCACAGGAAATCCTAGTCAGACACAGGGGACAGCAGTTCAGTCCCCACCCCCACCCTTAAAGCTGCCTGATCCAGCCAAAAAAGAAAAAAAAAACATTCTGAACTTTTTGGGCTGGGAAGATAGCTCAGTAGAATAAGCGTTTGCCTCGAGTTCAATCAGAGAGAGAGAGAGAGAGAGAGAGAGAGCGAGCACAATGATCAGTGTGTGTACACTAAGACCTATCTATCTGTTGTCTAGGCAAGAGTAGCACTTAGGCTAAAGCATCCCTTAACTGACTCGCCGCCCAAACATGCTTTTTGGTTCAAACTATGGAGCAGAGTTCCAAACATTGAGCAGGGTGTGTGTGTGTGTGTGTGTGTGTGTGTGTGTGTGTGTGTGTGTGTGTGTGTGTGTGTGTGTTTTAACTTTGTTGTTCAAGTAGGAGAAAGTTAGGGCTGGGAGCTATTTGACAACCCAGGGTGTCACTGTGCATTAGATTGTGTAGCTGTTAAAGCAATCAGCTTTCCCCTTCTCCTTTGTTCTCCCCTGAACTTCAGTTTGCATACTTTTTGTTGCTCTCTCATTAGAGTCTATTGATGTATCTAGTCAGCTAAGATAACAATTATTTTTAGGTATTTTTTAAAATACAAATTTTGCGGGCCTGGCAGGATGGCTCGGTGATCTAAAGCGCCTGCTTAGGAAAGTTTAGGTGGCTGCAGGGACCACGGCTCGATCCCCGGCACCACATGCTATACCAGCCCTGCCCTCAGGGCAGGCTGAGCCAGCCATAAGAATAAATAAATAAACAAAAGTTCTGAAACAAGAAAAAAAAAAAAATTCTAAAAACAATAAAATAAAATACAAATTTTGCTCACAGTTTTAATCTCTTCATTGTGTTTGTGTGTTCATTTACATCTTTGAAGTTGTTTTATAGTTGTCTCCTTATTCCAGCCTTCTTTTTGTTTGTAAGTCTCTTTCCACCAACTGACTTCTCTGTGCTTTTGGGTTAATGCTTTCATTATTCATGCTTTTAGTAGTTTACAGATGGACAATGGGTATTGTTTGATCTATATTGTAAAGTCTGGGTTTTCTTACTTTCCTTTTGGAAACTTGACTTGTGGGTCAGCTTCTTTTAAGGCTTGTTCTTAATCATGTTGGGTTCAGAGTAATTTTTTCTCTAGAATAATGCCCATGGTGTAGCCTTTCTGGGATTTGTGCTGAAAGCTCCAGAGTTTAAGCATCTGGAGTGGGCTGGAGCTACTGGACAACCCAGGGTGTCACTGTACATTAGATCTAAAGTGAAGTGATTCTCTTCACTTTAGATGGCCAGTGCTTGATAATAACTTTATCTGAGGTTTTTGAGACTTGTCAGCTTATAACTCATTTCAGCAACCCTGAGTTTATCTTTCTGCCTTCTCCTTTTTCCTCCTCTTTCTCCTTTACTTAAATTTTTTTTTTTTTTGAGACTGGGTCTCACTATGCAGTTCAGGGTGGCCTTGAGCTCCCTTTTGTAGCCCAGGCTGGTCTTGAACTCCCAGCGATCCTCCTGCCTCAGCCTCCCAAGTGCTGGGATTACAGGCGTGCGCCACCACGCCTGGCTCTTTACTTAAATTTTTTTTTTTTTAAATCTTGTTTTCATTACTGAGGATTAAACCTAGATCCTGGCATTGAATTATATCCCAGTCTGTCCCACTTTGAAATAGGATCTTGTTAAGTTGCCCAGGCCAGCCTCAGACTTTCTATCCTCCCACCTTCATCCTCTTGAGTGCCTGGGTTTACAGCTGTGCATCCCTATGCCTGAAACACTTCGGTCCTCCCAGTGAGGTATCTTATACTACTTACAGTTGATTCCCATCTCTAGCCCAACCACTAGTCTACTTTCTTGATAAATTCAACTTCTGTGGACATTTACTTTAGGTAAATGAAATCATACAATATATAGTTTTTTGGACTGGCTTTTATTTAGCATGTTATCAAGCTTCACGCGTGGTATAGTAGTATATATCTGGATTTTACTCTGTTTTATGGCTGAATAATACTCTAATATGTAAATGTGTATCTTTTTTTTTTTTTTTTCATTTGCCAGTTGATGTAATCTGAGTTGCTTCCAGTCTGGCTTTTTTTTTAATTAGTACAAGGTCTACAAGCTCTCACTACATAGATCAGACTCGTAGCGATTCTCCTGTTTTCAGCCTCCCAAGCGCTGGTATTACAGGTCCTTGCCACCACTCCCAGTGTCAATTGCCATCTCAGCTCATACTGGGGGTGGGGCTGGCATGGCACACCGGGGATCAAACCCACTATACTGTGCTTAAGCAGGCTCTTTAGTCTGTGGAGCTATCTGGCTGGCCCTCAAGTCAGGCTGGTTTTTGTATTTTGTTTTGTTTTACTATATATATTATGGCCGGCTTAGCCTGCCCTGGGGGTGGGGCTGGCACAGCATGTGGTGCTGGGCTCAAACCGAGGTCCCTATGGTTACATAAGCTTGCCTAAGCAGGCACTTTGGACCACTGAGCCATCTCACCGGCCCCAGGCTGTTTGTTTTGTTTTTTGGTGGGACCTGGGGTTTAAACTCATGTCCTTGTACTTGCTAGACAGGCACTTGCAGCACAGAGCTATCCCCCTCACCACTCCGGCTATTATTAATAATGCTACATAAATATTTTCTTTGGACATACATTTTTTCTTTCGTGTGTGTGTGTGTGTGTGTGTGTGTGTGTGTGTGTGTGTGGCTGGCTGGCTGGCTGGCTGGCTCAGCTTGCCATGGGAGCAGGGCTGGTGCAACATGTAGTGCCAGGGATTGAACCACAGTCCTTGCACTTGCCTAAACTTGCTTAAGTAGGTGCTTTAGTTCACTGAGCTATCTTGCCAGCCTCATTTTCACCCCTCACCCCATTTTCATTTCTTTTGAATAAACACCTAGAAGTAAAATTGCTGAATCATAGGATAAACTTTTGTTAGCTCTTTTAAGAGTCAGCTTACCTAAATAGCTTTATATTTATACCTTTCTCAAAGCAATATATGAAGATTTTATAGGAATTATTTTATATAGACAGGTACATAAGACTAATACTGCTTTTGTGTCATAAGCCTCTTATAGAAAATTATTTGGATGTTCTGTGCCTTATCATCTTAGGCTTTTATCTGATTTGTCCTTTTAATTTTTTTTTTTTTTTTTGTCTTTTTGAGACAGGGTCTCACTATGCAGTTAAGGCTGGCCTTGCGCTCACTTTGGTAGCCCAGGCTGGTCTCGAACTGGCACCGATCCTCCTGCCTCAGCCTCCCAAGTGCTGGGATTACAGGCATGCGCCACCACGCCCGGCTTGTCCTTTTAATTTTTTCTTACAATTCTTTTGTGCATATATATATATGTTGTTGTTGTTTTTTTTTTTTTTTTTTTTTTTTTTTTTTTTTTTTTTTTTTTTTTTTTTTTTTTTTTTTTTTTTTTTTTTTTTTTTTTTTTTTTTTTTTTTTTTTTTTTTTTTTTTTTTTTTTTTTTTTTTTTTTTTTTTTTTTTTTTTTTAATTTTTAAATTTTTTTTTTCTTCTTTCAGAAATTTTGTTTATTTATTTATTTTTGTGGCCAGCTCAGCCTGCCCTGAGGGCAGGGCTGGCACAGCATGTGGTGCCGGGGATCGAACCGCGGTCCCTGCAGCCGCCCAAGCTTTCCTAAGCAGGCGCTTTAGACCGCTGAGCCATCCCGCCCGGACCCTGTTTGTTTTCTTTTGCTTTACAGTCCTAAGGATTGAACCCAGGGAGTTGAATATACCAAGCAAGCATTTTACCTCTGAGCTGTGTTTTCAGCTCCCCTTTTTTTATGTTACTAATGAAAAAATCAGTCAAAGCCCTTTCTGTGATCCAGGCATAGTAGATGAAAAAACAAAAAAGAATTGCTCTTTGGGTCAATGTTGTCCTGAAGCACACAGCAAGTGTTTGAAGTGTCAGTCTTTGGATCTCTTTTGCAAACTCTAGTCTATCAGCAGGTCCTAATCTAACTTGAATAGCTAGAACTTTGTGTATCTGTCCTTCTTAACACTTTATAATTGCATTCACCTAGTAGTTAGAAAGAAGTATATTGGCCAAGTCTTAATTTTTTCTGACCCATATCTTCATCTTTAGGTTTTTCATTTAGATTTTAATCCCCTCAGAGGTCAACCAACTATGTGCAGGTAAATTTTCAGTAATTCATAGAATTTACCAGTTGAAAGAGGTATACTTGATCAAAAGAAAAATAAATAAATAAACCTTGTTCCTGGTCTTCAGGAAGTTCAGCCTAAGTAAATAGCCAGATCTATAAAGCAAGAATATAGTGATTGAAAGTATATTTTTTAAAAAATGCTGTGAGCATAGTGACATGTCTGTAATCCCCTCACTATGGAAGCCTTAGGAGTACTGTAAGTTCAGCCCTGGCCTGGGCAGCTTTATGATTTAGCAAGACTTTATCTCAGAAATCAATCAATCAATCAAACAAACTTGGCTGAAATATAGCACAGAGGGGCCAACAAAATTTAGCCCTTAGTACACTAACAAAATTTAAAACAAATGAGTTGCGAGCATGGTTTCTAGAGCATAAGAAGATGCTGTAGAAGAAATGGGAGAGAAGCTCTAGAGGTACTACAGGAAACAGTTTTACCCATTGTTCAAGGATTACCAGAATTGTGCATTTGCAACATTTACAGTAGTTTCTTTTACAGGTGGTGGTGGTACCAGGGATCAAACTCAGGTGCTTACGCTCTCAGGCAAGCACTTATTCCATTGAGCCCAGTAGTTTTTTGCAGCCATAAAGTAGAACAGGACATATAAATAGAGAACAGTGAAAATGCTTTAATATGATGAGAGTTTGCTCTTTTATATGGTGAAGTAAATGAGACATATGTGGTATCCAGAAAGCTGAGGCAAGAGGATTGCAGGTTCAAGCCCAACCTGGAGCACTTTAGCAATTTACAGAGACACCATCTCAAAATAAAGAATGGTTGTGATGTCAGGTCTCTGATTCAGTCTCTAGTACTGGGGCGAGGGGGGTTGTAAATGAAAGGGAAAGGAAAGTAAGTAGGGAGGAAGGTAGAATTAGGAGGCACTTTAGTGGTAGCATCCTTGCCTGGCACATGTGAAGTTCCAAGTTTTGTCCCTAGTGTCCTGTAAATATGCTTAACATATGGTAAATAGTTGGTAGTTAATGACTGCTTTTAGTACAGGAGAATCAATCAGTTGTTTGTCCTTCTGAAACAGGCCCATTTGAAAAGTGAACTTGGAGAGATCAGTTGGAAGAGTGTTATGGTAGTTCAGGCAAACAGAGCTATTGAGTCTGGCAAAGACATTTGGGAGGCAGTATTCATGACTTAGTAAATCAAGTGAGTACAGAAGGGGCCCCCCCACCCCTACTTTTAGCTTGAGTGGGTATGATTCCATAACTCAGTCGAGGGAATGAAGGAAAGAGCAGGAGGAGGTGTGGAGTAAATCCAGTGTGTAATTTGAGCATCGCATAGATTTCAGAATAGCAATAACTGATAGGTAGTCAAGTCTGGCTCGAGTCAGATCTTGCTTGAGTCACTAGTAAATTGCTACTTGCTGGAAAATTAAAGTGTGTGGAGTGGCCAAGGAAAACTGTATATTGACTAGAGAGTTCTTGAAGCTTTTGATGATGAGATTAAGCATCGATGAGAGCCTTCCTTCTCTGTTTTCCTCCAGTGTTGTTCTCTCCTCTTGGTCATCTTGTACTCTCTCCCATCATCCATCATGTGGTGAGTGTAGCTCAAATCTTCCCTTTTGAGAACCTCAGACCTGAATCATTGCTGACTGCTTGCACAATTGAGAGCAGTTTATTTGCTGCTACCTTCTGGCTTAAAATTAACGTTGAGTCTCAAGGTATAATAGGTGTCCTCTCTTGTGTTAAAGTAGAAATTGTAGAGTATTTGTTGGGTTAAGTTGCGGAGGGTGGGATCAGGGGCCATGAAATTTTTCATTTGATCCCATTTTCTGCAGAATGATGTCATTTCACATCCAGTAATGGAGAAAAGATGTTCAGAACCTGTGATGCAAGTCTCTATGGAGAAGATAGTTAAGTTAAGTTGCTCTGTTAGCAGGTCATCAGGTTGGAGACCAAAGAGAAATTCCCAGGACTGCGCTACATTTGTGGACCAGGTGCAGAGAGTAGGAAGCTCCTTGGTTCCTAGTAATGTCTGAAAGAACTTTAGTTCAGGATATTTTATCTCAATATTGTGTGTGTGTGTGTGTGTGTGTGTGTGTGTGTGTGTGTGTGTGTGATATTGGTGGTGGGCAGTACTTGGAATGGAACTCGGAACCCTCTCCCCCTAAATTACATCTCAAAATTTTAAAATTTTTATTTTATTTATTTATTTTTTAAATTATATTTTGAGGCAGAGTTTTACCAAGTTGCTCAGACTGAACCTCAAACTCTTGAGAAGCTGGGATTATAGGTATGTGCCACTACCCCCAGACTAGCTTAGGGCAATGATGGCAAACTTTTTAAAGACTGAGACTTGGGCGCGGCGCGGCAGGATGGCTCAGTGGTCTAAAGCACCTGCCTAGGAAAGCTTGGGTGGCTTCAGGGACCGTGGTTTGATCCCCGGCACCACATGCTGCGCCAGCCATAAAAATAAATAAACAAAAGTTCTGAAACAAGAAAATTCTAAAGACTGAGACTTATTTACTGCAGGTTGCCAATACTAAACTTAAGTAGTGAAGTTTTAGTTTAGGATAAACAATTGAAGCAACTTGGCTGGCCTGTTGACAGAGGGCTCTCTGTGCCTGCTGCAGTGCATGTCATAGGGTTGGTCACCACTCTTCTAGGGTTTGTTTTTGTCAACTCTGCTTCCCTCTAAGTGAAGCACTTAGAGCTTTTATTTTTTATTTTATTTTATTTTTTTTTTGTCTTTTTGAGACAAGGTCTCGCTATGCAGTTGAGGCTGGTCCTGCACTCACTTTTGTAGCCCAGGCTGGTCTCGAACTCGCACCAATCCTCCTGCCTCAGCCTCCCGAGTGCTGGGATTACAGGCGTGAGCCACCACACCCGGCTAGCACTTAGAGCTTTTATATGGTCCACAGTTTTGAAATGCTCCTGCTAGGCTGTAGTAGTCTTTTTGTCCTGTCTTCCCCTTTTTGTTGATAACTTTTTGTTCACTTGGGAGCCTTTTCTAGATGTACTCAAGGAAATAGCTAATTTGCAGTTTCTGTTACTGAAAGTGGTGGTAAGAAAACAATACACTGAGCCCCCCCCCCCCGACTTACTTACTTACTTTCTTTCTTTCTTTCTTTCTTTATTTATTTATTTATTTATTTTTAAGAGTATCTCACTGTATAGTCTAGGCCTTGAGTTGTGTAGCCTAAGGTGGCCTCAAATTCACAGTGAGCCTCCTGCCTTGGCCTCCTAAGAGCTGGCATTAACATGTGCACCACTACACCTGGCTTCATATCTTCATTGAATATCTTTTACAGTTTATATTCCAAAATATATTTAGTTACATTCACAGGTTGGTACTAGCTGAGTGTACTCTGCTGTTCTTCAGTTGGGCGCATTTCTGTAATTTAGGCCGCATCACTTAGTTCCAGGATTCATGAGCTTTGTGACCTATCATGTTATATAATAAAGGTTGGATTTGCATTTGTTGTATTTTAATGTGAGTGGGCCCCAGAGCCACCAAGTAAACTTAAGATGACTGCTAACTAAATCAGGACTCGGGTTTCACCCTAGTTGATGTGAAGATACTAAGGCCTCCCTCATGTTCATGGTAGGTTTCTTGGAAATCTAAATATGCCATAAAGAAAAAGGCTGACAGCTGGTTAGCTTGTAACAGCAGCTCTGTATTAGCAGCATAGAGAAAAGGCAAACTGATGGTTGCTGAGGATGTGGAACCATGTTGCTTTTTATGTACTAGAGTCACAATTCTATTCTGGTATGTTTTTCAGACTTCAGTGAAGCCCTTGACAGATACATAAATATCCCTTACCCAATGAAGTAGGTTATTAATTTGTCTCAAGACCAGTGGTCCAGTCCAATGTCTTTCTGGTACAATTTTTAATTATCACTGGGCATGGTGGTACCTGCCTATAATCCCAGCACTCAGGATGCTGAGGTAGAAGGATTGTTGCAAATTTGAGGTCAGCCTGCGCTATGTAGTTCAAGGCCAGCGTGAAATGCATAGTGAAACCCTGTCTCAAAAAAAAGGACACGCCCACACACAACAGTTAATTTTGTGTGTGTGTGTGTGTGTGTGTGAGTAGGCTTTTGGGAAAGGTATTCACAGTTGGTTTTACTGTTAGATTGTTAGAAATGCTAAAATTATAAATGGGACTTTCAGAGAATGAGAATGGAGACAGTCCAAAGCTTTGTAGTGTCAATAACAAATGCAGTCCTCAGCTGTCACTCAGCCTCTCTTCTGGCTTCTTTTTTTCATTGAGCTTGAAAAAATGTTTCAGAAATCATTTCCTATCACATTTGTAGTCAAAAAAAAAAAAAAAAAAAAGTGTTAATGAATTTTGGTGCTCCCTAGAATACTTCATTTAGTTCAGGATTACTCATTGAAACATTTCCTTTCTCAATCCCAAATGGTCAGTACTCAAAAGGACCCAGCAAGTTCCTTGATCAGTGATGGCAATCCTTTTAGAGCTTTCAATGATAACATCCAGCCAAGTGCAGCTTGTGTGCCATAGGCTCACCACCACTGTGCTAGACAGAACTCACTGAATTGCTTGTACTTTAGGAAAGCATTTAAATGTGCATTTGATTTATTCAGCTTTCTGAACATATATCCTATTAGAGAGAAGCAGGGTCTTCCTCTGTACACAGTACCTTGCTAAGCCTGGCATCCTTTGTGAGGCCAGGATCCTTGAGATGGTTGTCATTCTTGGATCACTTTCCTACCCTTTTCCACTGTTCACATCTCAAATCTATGAGACAGTAGCTGGGGTTCTGTTGAAGTTTCTTTGGCTTATTCAAATAATTATTGAGCCTTTGCTATTAAAGGTCTTACTGTGCAATGCACCCATTACTGTCTAACTGGAAAAAAATACAACACTTCAAAATAGTTACTGTCAGCATTTGGGAGGCTAAGGCAGAAGGATCGTGAGTTAAAAGTTCGCCTGGGTTATGTAGTGTGTTCAACATTAGCCTGAACTATATACATCAAGACCCTATCAGAAAAACAAAATAGTTATTCATGTTTTGTTTGCAGAAACAGAAGGTGGATCTCTGTATAATAACAAATTAGACAAGCTTTTTTTTTTTTTTTTTTTTTTTTTTTTTGTGGGACCAGGGTTCAAACTCATGACCTTGCCAGGCAGGCACATGTGCTATGGAGCTATCTTCCCCAGCCCCTGTATGATGACAAATTAGATAATGCTGTATTTGTACTAATCCACAGCTAATGGAGTGCTATTTTGGGAGCTAGTTAAGATCAGAGGGAGATGAATAGCTTCTTCAGCACCAGAGCCTTCATGCTGTGCTTAAAAGTAAAGGAAATAGAGAATTTGTAAGAGGAGCTCAAAAAAATTCTGTCTTAAGCCTGTAGCAGAAGTATGAAATTCTTCTAGCATCTGCTATAACTTTTAAATCCATCTGCATTAACTTGTAATCAAAAGGATGTGCTCATAATTGTTCTTTTCCATGGAAAAATACCTTTACTTAAAAGGGGGCTGACAGCTAGTTATAGGCAAATGTGGTGGGGAGCTGGCCAAAATGTCAGGACTATATTTCTTGACCTGTTTGCAGTACCTGAAAATAGAAAGAGCATGTTAGCCTCTCATCTAGCTTTGCATGAAGGGAGTAGTCCTGGGTTTATTACTTTGCCAGCTTTGGGCCAAGCATCTTCTCTGTCTTTGCATCACTGGCTTGAAAAACATGACTCGTGAATGCCATTACTGCCACTATCATACTCCTTAGTATTTCTTTAAAAAAAACAAATAAAAAAAAAACCTTTATATTATGGCTGGCTCAGCCTACCCTGGGGGTGGGGATGGTGCAGCATGTGGTGTCAGGAATTGAACTATGGTCCCTGTGGTTGCCTAAGCTTGCCTAAGCAGGCACTTTAGACTACTGAGCCATCTCGCTGCCCCACCTGCCCCCACATTCCCCTTAGTCTTTTCATTCTTGAGCTAAAATTTAGGTCTCAGCTCGCAGAGGAACCAGTCCTCTGTGCATAGCCAGGTCCATCTTTTGGAGGAAACCTGATGAATAACACACCTGCAGAGCTGAGCATTTTCCTTTTTTCTGGAACCTTAGAATGTCAGGGATTTATAGGTTGAGTTCCTTGAGTTCAGGCCTCACTTGCCAATGTGGAAATCAAGTTCAGAACAAGGACATGAAGGTCCAGGTTGTGCACTGTGCTACAGAGAGTGACTCTGACCCTATGTAAAGGATCTAGCTTTGACTCAGAGAAATTCGGCTTAAGTGGGGGAGCCTTCACTAGGTGACAGGATTTGAAACAGAATAGCTAAGTTCACTGAAGGCCATTTTCCTGAGTCAAGGTCTCTAAAGTGGATCCCAATTCAGGTAACCCAAGTGGATGAAGAAAAGGGCTTTTTGGCTGGGTACAGTGGCACATGCTTGTAATTTCAGCACTGGGGAAGCAGAGACAAGAAGATCGCTGTGAGTTTGAGGCCAGCCTGGGCTATGTGGAGAATTCAGGACCAGCCTAGACTATAGCAAAACCCTGTCTCAAAACAAATGGAATGAAGGGCCTTTTGGGGATAGTAAGAAAGACAAGGGACTGCTAAACTGGTTTCTCATGTTTTCCACTTCTAGACATCAAAAAAGCCCAAGACAGCAGAAGCAGACACCTCCAGTGAGCTGGCTAAAAAAAGCAAAGAAGTATTCAGAAAAGAGGTAAGGTTTGGTAGAGCCCTGTCCTTCCTTCTTTTAAGTCTGCAACATTTCCTTTGACCCAAGATGGTTAAGAATATAAGGCTTGGGGTGGGGAAATAGCTTGGCAGAATAAGCGCTCGCCTGGCAAGTGCAATGACCTGAGTTCAATCCCCAGTCCCACCAAAAAAAAAGAATATGAGGCTTGCCTTGTATGTGTTAAGTGCTGCTTTTCTCATTGAGAACCCCTTAACCAGCTCTTACTGATGTGACTCTCTCTACAAGCAACATAGCTGCTTCACTATCAGCCCTGGTAACCTCTAAGTCAGAAGAAAGCTGTATGTAGTGTTAGGTTGTCTTCTTTTTGGGTGCTCCCTTCTGTGATTTGGCTGTATTATATAACATGCGATGACATGTTGGAATGGACTTTTAGAACTGTGTGAGCACTTTTTTTTTTTTAATGGCCAGCTCAGCTTGCCCTGGGGGCAGGGTTGGGACAGCATGTGGTGCCAGGGATCGAACTGCGGTCCCTGCCACCGCCTAAGCTTACCTAAGCAGGTGCTTTAGACCACTGAGCCATCCCGCTGGCCCACTGTGAGCATTTTCATATCCATTATCTTATTTATCCCCACAACAGCTCTTGTTGAGGTCCATAAAGTAGAGATTTGTCATTATGACAGAAGGATTCTTTTTTTTGTCTCTTTGAGACAAGGTGTCACTATGCAGTTCAGGCTGGCCTCACTTTTGTAGCCCAGGCTGGTCTCAAACTCACACCAATCCTCCTGCCTCAGCCACCCAAGTGCTAGGATTTATAGGCATGCGCCATCACACCCAACTTAGAAGAATTCTTAAGATTCAGATAAGTTACATTTTTGACAAAAGAACTTGAGTCTTTGTACTCTAATCCTGTTTTTTTGTTTTGTTTTTCCCCCTTGGATGTCCCATTTGGTGGCTGCCTATTCAAAGGACTGAGAAAATGTAGCCTTTTAGTCCTTGGGTTGGAAGGTGAAAGCTAGTCCTGGGGATCAAACACCCAAACCCAAGGGTGTTTTGCCACTGAGCTACATCCTCATCCCTTTTTATGTTTTGAGGCAGGGTATCATTCAGTTGTTCAGGTGGAACTGGAACTTGCAATCCTCCAACCTCAGCATTCCTCAGTGATAGTATTAATGCATGTGCCATTGTGCCTGCCTCAGCCCTCTTGTTCTGTGAATATCTGAAGCTCAGTGGCAAAGTAGCTGCCGCTGGCCACTTTGTTCCCTTTGTCTCCATTGATCTTACATACTTGCAGAGGTGGGTGTCCTCTTTTGAGAGCCACTGGGCAAGATATACCCTACGGAGATGGCCCAAGGGAGGACACTGGCAGTGATGAAAAGCAAAAGGTCCTGCCACAGGTTTTCTTAGTCTGGCTATCATATTGTTTTCCATCAGTGTCACATGGCTGTGATATAAAGAAAGCAAACATTAGTCCTTCCAAATTCTCAGTGACCTTTGAGGACAAGGTATAAGGGCTCCTGGTTACAAAAGCCAGGAAGAGTAACTGTGTGTCCTATGCCAAGGTCATGATATAGTGGCTAAAACCTGAGGCCCCAGTGCAGTCTTGTTGCAGGGTCCCTCAGTCCATCCAAGAAAGCACCTTTCCTCCTAGGGCAGAGCCAGGATCTTCTCTTGGGCTCACTGGATTGCTGGCCCTCCACTGTTCAGGCCAGCCATCCGGAGGGAAGAAGAGGGACGCACTCACTGGCCATGCTTGCCACCTTTTGTCATTGTTCCCTCAGCACAACCCTTGCCTGCTCTGTATTGTTGAGCAGTATGCTCCTTTTCCTCTGCCTGCAGATGTCCCAGTTCATTGTCCAGTGCCTGAATCCTTATCGGAAACCTGACTGCAAAATAGGCAGAATCACCACAACTGAGGATTTCAAACACCTAGCTCGCAAGGTACTCCACTGCCTCTGGTCTTTTGGTGTGTTGGCCAACCTATGTTTCTTTTTGGATGGCCCTTTGTCATAGAAAGTGATTTTATTGCCCAGATGTCAGGGCTGGGTGTTCAGGAAAAGGATGGAAGGGTTGGGGAGGGGAGTGCCCTACTTGAGGACAATAGTTCTCTAAGAAAATTAAGTGCTGAGCTTCTGGTGGTTGTAGCCGTGAGCCAGCCTGGTCCACCCCATTATTCAACTCCCAGTCTCAGTGATAGGGGCCCTAAAGCACTAAGCTGGGTTGCTGTCTCGCTCATATTGTTTCCACTCTGATGGGAGCTGTGGTCTCTTTTTCTGTGCCCTGGACAGCTGACTCATGGTGTTATGAACAAGGAGCTGAAGTACTGTAAGAACCCTGAGGATCTGGAGTGCAATGAGAATGTGAAACACAAAACCAAGGAGTACATAAAGAAGTACATGCAGAAGTTTGGGGCTGTTTATAAACCCAAAGAGGACACTGAGTTAGAGTGACTAGTGGGGCCAGGGCTGCAGGATGGGTAAAGATAGGCCAGACTCTGGGCAAAGAAGTTCTGTGGGCCTCTGCCCCACTGCCTCCCACTGCTGGGGCTGTGCTACTGATGACACATCACCCTGGGAACTCAGGCCTTCAGATGTCAACCGAGAGTCACATAGTGAACTCATCTACAAGTGATCCCTAGTTTTGAGCTGTCAGGGTATAGTTAGAGGCCATCAGAGAGGCCATGGCCCAGGGAAGACCCTGGTCAGACCTGACCTAACCCCACTTTCAAACCTGGGTCTCTTCCTTGGCGGTGCTGTCAGCGCACAGACCCATGCGCATCCCTACCCAAGACCCTTTACCCGACGATCTGTATTATATTTTAATGTATATGTGAATATATTGAAAATAATTTTTTTTGTTTTGGTTTGGTTTTTGTTTTGCTTTTAGCCTCTATGTGCTAGGATCACAGAAAGACTTTGTAAGGATGGTTTAAGTTCTCCTGCAAGGTTTAATTTGTTATCATGTAAATATTCCAAAGCAGGCTGCCTTGTGGTTTTGGCTAGCCCTGTGCTCTGTTGATAAGATTGATTTACTGCTTAAAATCACTTTACTTTATCCAATTTTTACCGAACTTTTTATGTAAAAAATAAAATGAATTAAACAACTTTGCATATGTGTTCTGTAAAAGTTAATGAAGCATGTTGCGTGTAGTGCTGTCTCTGGAGAGAAAGAGATAATGGCTGTTGTGCAAAATCCAAGATTAATCCTTGCTACTGGGCTTTACTAGGAGCCTTGTTCCTACAGTCCAGTCGCAGCTGGAGCAGACACTTGTCCAGAGGCTGACATCTGTGGGCTTGGGATGTTGTGCCTGCAGTTGGGGTGGGTTAACCTGCTCGGGCATTCCAGAGCAGACGTGTAACCTCATCGTGACATAGCTGCCTTGGTTAGTGGGTGTGCCAAGATACAACTGTCCCTTGCTGCTGCCTATCTAGGGAGAAGTACTGGACCTCTTCCCTTCTCTAGCGGATTGATTTCACCTGTGCACTGGAAATCCATTCCATGTGTGGCAGCTCACTCCCACTATGCCTCCCAACACCCTGAAAGGACAGTGCATGGTGGGCAGAGAGGACCGATGTCCATATGGATGTGAGTGTGGATGTCACACAGTGGCAGCACCCTTATCCCTTGTTGCTGTCCATCTGGGCAATGAGGAGGGCCCAGAGCTCCCGCCAGTGGCTTGCTCACATTAATGGCTGCCACATCTTGGGCTGAAATAAAGCACATACTGGCTGCTAGACACCATGCTGAGCATTTGAGGGCCCAAACTGTGGTCATTTAATCCTTAATGACCCTTAAGCACACAAATTGGCCTTGCTGATGAGGAAATAGGTTCAAGAAGGATGAGTAACTCATTTATAGTTCTAATATAAAAGGAATTATTGAATAAGGACAGAAATCCTGATTCTAGGGTAATAACCTGCTCCCTTGGTATTTATTGAGGATTCTGTCCAAGACCCCACTGGATACCAAAATCTGGGTACACAGTCCTTTAAATGACACAGTATTTACCTATAATTGCACACACCCTCACCCATACCTATAAGTCATCTCTAGTACCTAGCACACTGTTATTGTCAGTGGCATTTCATTCATGTTGGTTAAATCCATGGATGTGAAGCCTACACAGACAGGTGTGGGCTGTTTTCCCATGATACTACAGCCTTCAAAACTGTTGATAAAGCACAGGACTTAATCAGCCGCCTTAACACTTTCTAGTTGTGCCTATTAGAAACTGTTCAGTTCATGTGCTTGAGTACGCTAAAGAAAGCATTCCTCTCTTGGGTGAGTTTGAAGTTGCACTACCTGGATGTGGCCGCATGCACTGCAGCTCACAACTACAACCCAAGGTTTTGACCCAAGGCTCTAGATTTCACATTTCCCAAGGCTAGTTAGGCAGTTAAATAGTGGTCACCAGGGCACTGTCACTTGTCAGCTAACATACCTGTAAGGAAATTCTTTTTTTCACACCTCTGTTAAGTGTTCTCTCTTCTGTCTCCTTTCAAGCTTAAATCCTCTTAACTTTGGGATACAGTGTACCAGCATGCAACACTCATGGAATTTTATACTCACGGCCGACCCAACCTTCAGTGGCCCTGTGCTGATTTACCTGCTCACAGGGGAGTGTTGTCTCTAGCAAGCTGGCTTTGATTCTTCAGGGTCATGGCCTGAAGCACATCTAAACATGAAGGTGGCTATAAACGCCCTGTCCTTCCTTGTGTAAGGGAAAGCTGATGGCAAGCACCCCTTGTGAGTGATTCTTAGGAGCAACAGAGGCACTCCATGACACATCTGGGACTCACAGAGCAGCCCATCCGAGTTGCATCACTTCAGTGAGGGGACAGGATTGCCTTGGGTCCTGATACGTGCTGCAGTGGCAGCTGTACACAGTTCCTAGGTAAGACTTGCCTACATTGGTGCCACTAATCCCAGCTTTGCCACCCAGGAGGCACAGTAACGAACCTGCGTAGTCCTGTGTCCTGTCCTGACCTGCTAGAGCAGCTCTGGAAAGCCCACTTCTCTCCCAAGTGCACTTCTACTTTTATAGAAGAGACCTTCCTTCCTGTGCATGGTCTCGAGGTGAGCTGAGGTCCTCAGTAACTAGCTCCACCAGCCAGCCTGCCTGTCACCTGTACCTGTACAGTGGTGCGGGACTTAAGCCTTCCCTTCTGTCATTACACCACAGATCTGAAGGACAGTCTCAAACAGCCCCCTTATCTATAGCTGTCCCATCCCGAACTTCTCTGATCTCGCTAAATAGCCGCTCAGTGTGATCTGGCCAGTGAAGGGCAGGTGCCAGGTGGGAACTGTGATCTGTGCCTGCTGAGCCCACACATGTCTAGGAGTGCCCTGCCTAGCATCCCAGTGCTTGGAGAGGGTCCTTCACATTGCAGGCAATGTCAGCAAACCATTTCAAGTTTCCAGTGATAAACAGTGCTGCTGCTTGTGCCATAGTTTTGCCACCCCTGTCCTAGGGACTGCCCCGTGCCTTGTTCTCCCTCCCTACCCAGTCCCTGGGGCATTAGCTTACTATGTCCCCAGCCCCCACCGTACCCATTTTTTTTGGGGGGGGTAGTGTTTACTAGAAATTGAACTCAGGACCTCCCACTTGCCAATCAGGTGCTGCACTGCTGAGCTACATCTCTGGCCCTCACCCCAGTTCTGGACAGTTTTCACCAAGTTGCCAAACTGGGCTCTTAACTTGCAACCCTCCTTCCTTGGTCTCCAAGTTGTTGGGATTACAGATGTGCACCACTGTGTGTGGTACCCCAACCCTTTTCTGGGCTCAAGAAGCCAGATAGAGCCAGCATGAAAGTCTAAGGCACCTTTAATATATAATAAAAATTAGAAAAAACAGTTGAGCCTAGATAAGAGGTGGTGTGGGGACCGGGTGGGCAGGGTCTCTCTTCTCTGACACCTACTTCTGTATGTTCAGTGTCCTGGTCACTTTCCAGGAGGGAAGGACAAGAGTTGGGAGTTGCTGCCTGACTGTCCCATCCCCATCCCCACGTAGGACAGTACAACCTGAAACCTGCAATGCTAAAATCCCATGAAGGTGAAGCTGTGTGGGGAGGCAGGGATGGTGAGGGGTCCCTCACACCACAGAGTAATCTTTCCCTGGGGATCCAAGGACCTGAACATCTTTGCGGCCCATGGCAACCAGGGTGTCCTGTAGGATCCTGAGGATAGCTCTGCTGCCCTCTTGGCTGGCCCAGTCCTTTAGTAGGTTATAGACTGGCACCTGGCCCTGGGCCATGGTCTCTACAACCTCAGCCTGGTACCCAAGACGACCTGCTAGGCCCTGCCAGCCCTTGTCAGGTTCACCTGACGCCTCCAGGAGCTGCTGTACTTCAGGTGCCGCCGAGGAAGTGAAGGTGAAGTTGGCAGCTGAGGTTAGGATGCAGTCCTAGGGTAGAAGATATGGGGGTCATGCGGGGTGGGGGTGCGGGGCCCAGAGGGCTAGAGTGAGGAAATGGGCTTACTCTGGCTGGAGGTGTAAGACTAGCCTGCTAGGAGAGTACAGGAAGATGCTGCTATGGCTAAGCCTCTGGTCCCTGCTGAGGACCCCAGTTCTATGGTCTTAGCTTTGGCCAGCTGCTGTCTTTGCTGATGTGAGCGCCAGCTGTGGGGAGCAGGGGGTGCTTGCCAGTCTGCTCCCACCTCCATCAAGGCCAGGAGCTGCCTCGGAGTCCAGACATGGACATCTACCATTGGAAGGTCACATAAGCAAGGGGACTGAGGACCACAGTGGCCAGGAGGGTACAGTATACTGGAATGATGCTGCCTGGGGCCCCTTCGAGTCAAAATGTGCTACATGGGGCCAAGCATTTGTGGCTCCTTTCCCACCCTACCTACTGCCTTGCCTTGGCTTGGCATGCCGACACCTAACCCTTCCCTAACACACCCTGCTCGCCCAAGCTCCCAAGGCTTCTCTTGCTGCTGCCTTCTGTGACAAGCCAGTGGGCATCTCCTACTCTGGAAACCTTCCATGGTGTCTCATTTCTGGCTCGTTGTGCCATGTGTCTTCCATGGCATTAAACTGTCTCCCCCACTCACAATGCCCTGTGAGCATTGGGGATCCGTGTTGGGGTACTCTGCACAGGAGGTCTTGTAGGTTATTGCAAAACAGAAGGTAAGCTGGAAGGGAAGTAGAGCTACTGCTGTTTTAGTGGAAACTAGTACCCTTCCCATCCAGGGCAGAGGACGCATAAGGGACATGGACCCCAGGGTCTACAATCTGCAATATTCAG
Source organism: Myocastor coypus (assembly GCA_004027025.1). NCBI lineage: Eukaryota > Metazoa > Chordata > Mammalia > Rodentia > Myocastoridae > Myocastor > Myocastor coypus. The sequence goes on along the minus strand of PVJA010020704.1, from coordinate 14,345 downwards.
AGTGTGAGCTGCCCAGCTGGCATGCCTCCATCTGGGGTGAGGGATGCTTACCTACATATGCCATGCCTCTGCTGTGGCTGGAATTGTGGAGCATGGCCCTGACAGTGGCCAGGGTTTCCTAGGGCTATTTCTCAGAGCAGGCCAGGGAGCTAGGAGGCTGCTCCTTGGAGTCTGGAAGTGGGGATGCAGGGATGAATTGCTCCTCACGTCTGATATCAGAAGTCCTCTTGATTTCCCCTCTCACATTCCATCCTGACTGACTGCAGAGCTATCCCAGTTTCCTGTGTCCACAGAAATGGGGAAGACAGGGCAGGCTCTAGGTATCCAAAGCTGGATTATCAGGATGCAGCCCAGGATGGAAAAGAACAGGTTAGAAACCACCCTGTCTTGAAGAGCTGGACAAACACCTCGTCTGAGTGCTGGATGAAAAGAGGTTAAAGAGCCAGGCTGGAGACTCTAGGGTAGGTAGGGGCTCACCTCAGCAGCATCTTGGCATGGGCTCATGAACAAGGTAGAAGGACTTCCCAAGACTGTAGTAACTAAGCTCTGAACCCCTTCCTCCAGGTCAGTGATTGGATAAGGGCTCTGGTTGATTGGTTCTTATCAGGGTATTCTAACAAGACCTGAAACCTGAAGAACAGGGCCACTCAAGGACCCAGCTGGACCTAAGGGCTGAATCTCTTAGTACCTGTTTCTTGAGATCTCAGGCCAGAAAAAAGGCCAGATTTAGGGCAGTGTTGAGGCCAAGGAGGGCTAGGATGTAGGCTTTTATAGTCTTTGCCACTGAGGTGCATGTTTGCGTCATTTACCATATTGGGGGGCCCTCCTAGGATCCTGGCTGGTGAGTGGGCCTGCAAGGCTCAGGCAGTGGACAGGCCTGGCATCCACCCCATCCAACCTGAACATCGAGTTTTCCTGCAGGAACTCTCCCATCCTACCCACCCCACTCCAAACCCACAAGACACGCACAAACAACTGACTTCTCACACACCCAGCTCAGGCACAGGCACCAGCAGGACCATCGAGGTTCACTGCGGGCAGCCCTGCCCACCACCACCAGGTGTTCTGCTCTAAACCCTCCTGACCTGCTGAGCGCCCCTCCAGAGGTGCCAGGATCCACCAGGCAGGATGGGCTAGGGCCTCTGAGGCGGCAGGGCTGCCCTGGGCTGCATGCAGGAGGCCAACAGGAATTCCGGAGAGGCCAGACCCTAGTGCTCCAGAGTCGCCAAAGGGAGCCGTGGGTGGGGTCGATGGAAATTGGGGCAGGGCAATGAGGGGGCGCGGCCTTGCCACGCCCCGCGATAAAGAGCGTAGGCACTCTGACCGAAGGAGGCGAACTCGAGACGGGGTTGGAACTCCAGAGGCAAGGGCGGCACAGGTGGGGAAACTGAGACCACGTGATCGCTGAGAGGGGAAACGCCTGGTGTACACTTTACTCAAAGACGAACGGCTACAAAACTAGGCCAGGTTTATTGCTCTGAACGGGCAAGCGGAGACCGCCTTTGGGGATTAAGGCCACGGGCGGTCCTGTGCGTTGCCAGGAAAGGAGCACCGGGACTTGGGAGCTGGGGATTCCCGGCCCTGACTGTGCAAAATGTGCCGCCACAGCCGCGAAGCTTGGCCCTCAGCTTCCCACCCTCAGCCGGCGAGGAGCGGGACTTCCGGCAACTCCATCCTCCAGGAGGATGGGGCGGGGCCTCCTGGGCCCACGCATGGGGCGGGGCCTAGCACCAGGGCGGGGCCTCATTGCTGGGCGGAGCCTGAGTAGCCGCCTGGGCGCGCTCAGCGCGCATCACAGGGATTGTATTCCGTCTCGCCCGAGGACACCTGGGAAATGCGCCGTGATGACCGCCACAACTTCCGCGCAAACTGGCTGCTGCGTACCTGTTCAGGATAGCAGAGGCTTGGGGTGAGCCGGATGTGAGGCCCCTGGCAGGTTCGAGCCCGCTCCCTTGTTCTGATCCTCACCTCGGAGGGCTGCCCGGCGCCCACCACGATCAGCTTGCCGTCCTCCAGGCCTACCAACACGTGACTGCGCTCCTTGGTCACTGCCACACTGCAGATGGGCACCTTCATAAGCAGCACAGGCGCAGCCGGGAGCAGTCTGGAGCAAGGGAGAGGTGTGAGAAATTACTAATGTTCAAGGGGACTTTGCATCCGGCAGCCACATAAGGCTTATTCATCCATTTGCCCTCACCCATCCCTCCGAATTTTGAGGATGGCTCAGTGGAAATGCCCAGACATCGAGTTTTCCTGCAGCTGTGTGGCTGATGGAGGCCCAGGCCAAGGGCTCCCCATGAAAAATGAGGTGAGTTAGATTGTGCCCATAGACCTGTACAGTACCATGGGAGTACCCCCGTCCTCTGCCAGTGACCTCATTGAGGGGCCATGAATTGCTACAATGTGCAGCTTACTTGTTCAAGTGGAGAATGTGCAGTGTACACTGTGCAGTGCCCAGCAAAACAAAGTCCTCTGTCACGGCCAGGGCTGTAGGCTGCTCTGCCAGGGGCAGCGAAGCTCGCAACTTCCCGTTAACCGAGTACAAGTGCAAGGCATGGGTCATCTGGAGGGAGAGAGGCATGTCGGGAACAGGCCCTCCATCCCAACTGCCCCACTGCCTGCTGGGTGCTCCTTCCCCTTACCTGGGCTCCCAGACGTTCCCACATAGAGCTGTGGACCACAATTTGCCCTTCAGCCCCCAGTGCCAGGTGGGACACAGGTCCGAGCAGTGAGGTCCCTGGAGGCTGTAGCACTGCCACAAACTGGCCCCGGCGAACAGTATGTATGATCACAGTTCCAGCCTGCAGAAGGGTAGGTTAAGAGAGTGGGCAGGGGGTTCTGGGCTCCTGGGGTGGTACCCAGCAAACCCAACCTTTCCTAGGTGCAGGTGAACACACACCTCAGATCCAGACACAGCCATGTCGAGTTCTGTACTGATGGCTACACAGCTCACTGCAGCCTCATGCCCGTACAGGACCTGCACGGGCTTTGGTGCTAGCCCTACTGACAGACCACCCTGTGGGAAGCAGGGCTGGCTTAGGGTTGGGCCCCGATGAGAGGCTGTGTCCACAGTCAGAGTCCTAGCTTGGCTCACAGCAGCGGGGGAAGGGAATACGGGGGCAGATGGGCTGTAGGCCTGAGCTTCTGGACCCCACAGGACTGCCCACCAGGCACACCTGCTGTAGGAGCCGCCACACCATGCACGTAGTGTCCCGAGAGCCTGAGATGAGGTAGATGCCACAGGTGTCCAGTGCTAGGCAGGTCACTACATCTGCACAGGGAGGGGGAAGACACCATCACATCCTCCCTGGCTAATCTCAGAACCTACCCCGCACCTGCACAGCTCATTTTCCCCAGTGCCAAGGCTGCTCATACCTAGGTGCCGACTGAGCTGGCTCACCAGCTTGCCACGGGACAGTGCCGTCACTCGCAGGCTGCCATCCCAGTAGCCACCACTGAAGAGCAACTTTCCATCAGGGGCCACTGCTAGGGCTTGCCCACTTATGCCACTGCCTGGCACCCATGGGCCACTCAGAAGTCTCTGCATCCTGACCCAAAGAAGGACAGGTAGATGAGTCTAGTTCACGGAGCAGAAACCCAGGCCCTGGGTGACCCCGGCCAGACTCCTGCCCTCCCTGCTTCTGGGTGACATCTACATCCTGCTTGAGTGGAGATGGCATGTATAGCCCACACCCACCCCACCCCAGCCCTGTGTCCTACTTGGGGTTGCCTATGCTGGGGTCTTTGCTGAAGCTGAAGTAGTTGTTTATGTTTCGGTCATAGGGCAACCAGTTGTGCGTGCCTAGCAGCCCATTGGCACTCACAGTCACCTGCAGGCAGAGAGGGCACAGGTGGGTTTGGTGGAGAGCTAGAGAGGGGTACAGTGGAAGTGTGCCCTACCCAGTACACCTACCAGCAGGTCTGACGAGTTCTGGGTGATGAAAGAATGGGGCTGCCGATGGGGGACCAGGGCCAGCACCAGGGGCACGCCATCACTGATCACCTGTGGAGACAAGTGCAAGCTGGGAAAAGAGAAAGGTGCAGGGCTGGTAGTGCCAAGGGCCAGCACTGTGTTCCCTGTGCCCTGGTGGATGTGGCTCCTGCAGACACACGGCTGGTCAGCATTTGGGCCTAGGCACAGTGACCACTGTCCCCAGGGTCACCATCCCTTCCTTTGTGCCCTGCCACCTGGCATGGACTAAGTGCCAGAAGTCCTTTTAAGAAACAGGCATGAGTGAGCTCAAGGCCAGCCTGAACTGCAAAGACAAAACAAAAATAAAAGTAAAAACAGGCATGGTGGAGCACACCTGTAATACCAGCACTTGGGAGGCTGAGGCTGGAGGACTGATAATGAGTTTGAGACCAGCCTGGCCTATGAAAGTAAGCTCAAGGTCGGCCTGAACTGCACTGCATAGTGAGACCCTGTCTCAAAAAAGACCAAAAAAAAAGAAAGAAAGAAAGAAAAGAAAAAGAAACAGGCATGACAGTCATGTGGCTGTGTGGAAGGGGATCTCTGAAAGTGAGCACAAGGCTGGGATGAGTACAGATCCTTATAGAGGACTGACCTTGGCCTCAGCCTTGATGTTACCATCTCATTACCCCACATGCCCTCTCCCCTTAGAAGAGGGCAGTCTTGGGGCCCGGCAGGATGGCTCAGTGGTCTAAAGCGCCTGCTTAGGAAAGCTTGGGTGGCTGCAGGGACTGTGGTTTGATCCCCAGCACCACATGCTGCACCAGCCCTGCCTTCAGTGCAGGCTGAGCTGGCCATAAAAATAAATAAACAAACAAAAAAAACAAAAGTTCTGAAACAAGAAAAAATTTAAAAAAAAAAAATTTAAAAAAAAAGAAGAGGGCAGTCTTAAGTCAGGCCTAGGAACAACGCTTGTGGATGTTCAGGGGGGTGTTCAGGGCCACATCCCTTCTGTCCTCACCTCCCAAAGGCCTTCTAAGACTCTTCAGTGAGTCTGTAGCTTGTCCTGGCCCCCAAGAAGGTGGGCTTTTCCCCCTACCTGCACACTTCTCCCTTGCCCACTTCATATTCCAAAGTGCCTTTTGGTCCGTGAGCTTGACTCAGGATTCCCATGTGCCCCAGTCAGCAGGTGCACACAGTGAAACTCAACCCACATCACTCAATGGAAGCTGAGGCCTCGCCCCACCTCACCTCTGCAAAGAAAGCCTTGAGCTGGTCCAGGTGTTGGAAGAGGCTGGGGGAGTTAGTGTCTAGGCGAGCTAGGCGCTGGGCAGCTTCCTCAGCTGACAGCCGGGGTGGATGTGGCTCCTGCAGACATGTGGCTGGTCAGCGCTGGGGCCTGAGCACTCTGAATACCATCCCCCAGACTGGTCCTACCTTTAGCAACTGGCAGGGAGTCTGCCCGAAGTTGCTGATGATGCCCTCCAGGGCCTTGCGTTCACGCTCATCCGCCACGTGGTCCAGGTCCACGGCCCCTGTGAGGGAAAAGAGCAGTGAGGACTCTATCTATGTCTTCTATGCCCCCCACATCTGCACCCCGGGCCCCACATATGTACTGCCTGCCCACCCTCATAGGTGCAGTAATAGAAGACATTGAGGGCCTCCTCGGCTGCTGGCCCCCGCTGCTTGTAGCCGAAGATGAGGTCAATCCACTCATGTAGGTGGGCAGACACATGCTCTGACTCCTGGGGGGATGAGGGGGTCATCAGTCCAGAGACAGTGGCACCCCACCATGACCCCTGCCCTGGCCACGTGGTGGCCTGTGAGTGGTCACCTCCTCACCAGAGCCTGGCGATGCTGCTGGATGAAATCCTCTGGAGAGCTGGCCCAGGGGGGCAGCACCACATCATCCACCTTCTCGTTGGTCAGCTGCAGGCAGCCCAGGTCAAAGCCTATGGAGAACCAGGTCAGCAAGGTGCTCGCCCTGCACATGCACGCGCACCACCCCAAGTTCCACACCCATGGCAGCCAGCATCCCACATGCTACCGTTCTGGTTCTCTAGGAAGTCTGGAAAGTAGAAAAACTCGGGGATGAGTTCCTTCACATCGGCTGGGCTCTCCAGGCGCGCCTGCCAGGCCGCGGCCACTGAGTGGAACTGCCGATCAGAACAGTCGAAGCTGGTGGATGCAGTGGCATGGGCCGTAGTGAGGATTTGGGGAAGCAGGATGGGGGAGGGGAGGGGAGGTCCTCCCCTTGCCTGCACCCCTGGCGTACCGGCCACTCTGCAGCTGGACGTGGAGGGAGGTGAAGGGCTCCATGCGAATGAGGTAGTGCATGACGCCCGCTGCATTGGAGTAGTGGGTGCCGTAGTGGAATTTGTCGATCGTGCCCGCTGGGTCTTCAAAGCTCTCATACCTGGGGCCATGGGCAGAAGGAGTTAGCAGCAGCCCCCTTCCTGTGCCAACCCCACCCCACTGAGCCCTCCCTGCCGACATGCTCACTTCTCCCGCACGAGCTGGGCATGCTTGGGGTTCACCACACCGATGGGTTTGGACAGGTCCCGGAAGACAGCCGGGTTGCTGAGGTCCAGGGTTGGGGACACGTAGTCCTGTAAGACCCAGGGGAACTGGCCGCCCACCCAGGGAAGGGGCCACATGAGGGTCCTGCCTACCCACCCTGCCCTGTCCACACCCACAGATGGGCACAGCGCCTGCTTGGCTGGCGGCACCACGGGGAAGGGAGACCATGGTGGAGGACAAACTGCTCTGTCCAGGGTATGACCATGGTGGAGGACAAACTGATCTGTTCAAAGAGAACAGGAGCTAGACCAGGTGGCTGGGGGCAAGGGGTGGCAAGGAACGGCACCAGGGGTTTGGACACAGCTAGTTATGACCCAGCTCAGGACTTAGCCCCCAGGGAGCAGAAGCTGAGCAGGCTGGTCAAGGCAGGCAGGGTCCCTCACCACAGGGTACTGGGACAGGTCATTGTAGGTCCTCCCTGCAATGGTGTTGAGCTGCATCAAGTACTCGAAGTTGGAAATCTCCCGCTGGGCCCATTTCTAGGGAGCAAGAGCAGGTGGGAGGTGAGCCAGCAGCTGCTTAGCATCCCTTGTCTTTTGGGGTGCCAACATCACCCAGGCTTCTCACCTGGGTAAGACCGGAAGCACGCAGCATCTCCTGTGGGGAGCGGCTGCTCAAGTAGCCCTGCGTGGGTGGCCGCAGGCGCAGGAGCCAGGAGTATGCCTTGTTTCGTGTCTGAGTATGGGAGGGTGGTGTATAGGGCTGGGCCCGGGGCGCCTGGGAAGGAGAGGCTGGAGTCCCTGCACCCCGGCATGGGAAGTTGAGGAAGTAGTTGGACTGATCGATGAAGAAGAGCTCAAGCGCTGAGCGTCGCAGGTTGAAGCGCCGCAGGTGGACCTCCCGCAGCTGGGCCAGGGGCCGCCGGAAGTCATGGCCGATCCCTATGGAACCACAGCAGACGCAGGAGTTGTTAGCCCTGGCCCAACCCAGGCCTCTGCAGGCCCCTGCTACACTTGGCACCCTCCACCATCAGGACGCACCCTCCTCAGTTTCCACACGCTCAGCACTATTGTCATAGAAGTAGATGTGCTGTGTGGTGATCTCCAGCAAGCCGGGGACCACAGCCACCACCGTCACCAGCTGGCACTCTGCAGACATCATCAGCTTCTCGTGCTGCTCATCCAGCTCTGCTGCCTCCATCCTGGGGGACATCACCCACCTCAGCTGAAGCTCTTGCAGCCCGTCGTGGCCACCCCAAGTCCACTCAGTCCTGAGGTCTACATGCTTGTGACACCCACACCTGTAATGCCAGTGCTCTGGGAGGCTAAGACTGGGAGATTACAAGTTCAAGCTTAAAGTGACATAACATCACTTCATAACATGTTGCAACCTAGTGACATAACAAGAGTCTGTTTCAAAAAAAAATTTTTTTTTAATGGCTGGCTCAGCCTGTCCTGGAGGTGGGGCTGGCACAGCACGTGATGCAGGGATTGAACCGCAGTCCCTGTGGTTGCCTAAGCTTGCCTAAGCAGGTGCTTTAGACTGCTGAGCTATCTTGCTGGCCCAGAGTCTGTTTCAAAACTCAAAAGGGCTGCAGATGCAACTCAGTGCAAAGACCCTGGCTTCAATCCCCAATACCACTAGCTAAATGAAACAAAGAGCAGTGGCCAACCCCATGACCTACAGGACTCTCCCAAGTGTCTCAGGAAAGGAACTGGACTCCAGGAGCCACCCCCCATGACAGGCATATACGTACAGGAGCAGAGGCCCTGCCCACCACCGAGGCACAGCCAGGGGCCCAGGGCCAGTTCCCAGCCCCAACACTCACGGCATCTCCAGCCCAGCCAGTTCATCCTCCCCCAGCTGGTCTTCCTGCAGCTCCTCCGGACTGCTGACTTTGGCCTCTTTGGTCACAGCCAGAGGCAGTGAGGCCTCCTCGGTGAGCGTCAGGGGCACCTCTCCTGCAAGAGAGTGATGGTGCTCAACTGGAGAGAGGCAGGCAGAGATACAACACCCAGGCAGACTCAGCACAGCACCCTCTCTCACCCAGATTGTCACGCAAGGCGCTGGCTTCCAGATGAGGGTCAAAGTGATGGTTGGGTACCAGCTTCAGACGCATGCGTGAGTATGTCTCAGCGTTGGACAGCTTCCAGTGGGGGGCTGGTGGGTCCCTGCAGATGGGTGCCAATGATAGTCAGGGGACAGCAGAAGGCTGGAGACCTTCTTCCTCCATGCCCCACAAGAAAGGTACTGCAGGCTGCTCCCTCCCCATGGAGTCCTGCCCCTGCCCACCTTAGTGCCCAGGTGCCACAAGGGCTGGAGAGCTGGCGCCACGTGGCCTCCCAATGCAGCAGGGCCACTGAGTGCTGTGCAGTCTGCTGCTTCAGCACCGCAGCATAGCGCAGCCCTTCCAGGCGTGCCCGCCGCTGGGCTGGCTCCAGCACCAGCTCCTGCAGGACAGGAAGGGTGGTGGTCAGTGCCAGAGGCCACGTCTCTGGGCTGGTCCCCACCCTGGATCACATACTTGGAAGGCCCGGCGACTGTGCATGCGCTCACGCTGGCACCGCTGGCCGCTGCTCATAAGTGTGTCATAGCAAGTGTTCCAGAAGCCTGACATGAGGTCATGGCTTTTGGCATACGTGTCCATCTCGAACTGCGACATGGTGGGCTGTACCTGTGGGAGCAGCAGAGATGATAGTCTGTCACCTGACACCTGCTCCCAGCCAGGTCCCGCTCCTGTCCCTGCATACCCAATCCACACACCTGCTTGTCAATGAATTGCCGCCACTCAGGCGTGGCACAGAAAGCCTGAAAATCTTCAAAGAAGGTGGGGCTGCCATTGGTGGGCGGCAGGGAGGGCAGCCCCCACTGCAGCCCGAGTGGTTCGTATGCACGGTCCAGCAGTGTGCGCACCAGTGGCACCAGCCATGAGCAGCGCTCTGAGGCCATGTCTGGGGCTGGGGGCCGTGTACACTCAGTGGCCACCTCTTCCTGTGAGGCTGTCAGTGCCCGGCCTAGCGCAGCCTCCAGCTTGGAGAGCACATAGCAGGCCTCCTCACGGCGGGTAGGCACTGCGGTCTGCAGCAGAGTGTGCAACTTCACATAGGCCTGGGCATGCAGCTGTTGGGGGACATGGAGACATGGGGATGAGGATGCATCCAGAACCCCTGGCAACCTGCGCTTGCCGCCCCCTCTCATCTCCCACCTCCACACTCACCTGCGGATCCTCCAGCAGAATGTAACCGAGCACGAGGCGCAGGCCAATCTGTGCCATTTCCCGGAGGTCAGCTGTGCTGTTGGCCAGGTGTGGCCAGGCTCCCAGGCGATCCAGTAGGCTGCACACACCTTCAAAGAGCTGCCATACATACAGACGCATGTGCAGACATACACATGCAGACATGCAGACACACACACACAGAGTGTTCTGGACAGATGTCGCCACCCCAGATAGCCAGGGGACCCACGTGGAGGGAGCAAGGTCAAGTCTGGGCGAGGAGCTGCCAGGTAGGGTCTGTGCACCAGTCGTGGCCCAAGTGTGTGCCTCCACCTCCCTTCCCAGCACCCACACCTTTTCACTCCACAGCGCCTGGTTCCCATGGCCCTCGGCGCACAGGAAGTCCTGCAGCAGCCGAAGCAGCCACAGCGCCTGCTGGGTGAGACTGGCCAGGGATCCAGGGGCGGCCTCCTTGATGTCAGTCAGGGCAGACTCCAGCATCATCTCCAGGAGGCTGCCATGGGCGAATAAGTAGAGCAGCTGCTCCCCACCTGCCTCCCTTGCCCAGCTCCCCAAGACCCCGCAGCCTCCCTGTGTCCCTGGCACCTGCGCTTGATGTAGTCGGGTGGGCGCACCAGGGTGGCCGAGGCACCCAGCTGGGTGAGCACTGAGAAGACCTGGCCACGCTCTCGCCAGGCAACCTCATCGCTGCCCTCCACGCCCCTCCACGTCACTGAGAACAGCACATTGGTGAGAAGGTTGCACAGCTCCTCCTCGGGTGTTTGCTGTGAGCACAAGCAGTAGGTGTGGTGCTACATTAGAAAGGGAGGATGGGCACCCTGACCTCCACCCTGTCTGTCCCCACCCAGAACCCCACGTGGATAGAGACGACAGAAAATCTCGCTAGCAACCAGCCAAGAACCAAGATCCTGTAAGAAGGGTATAGGGTCACCAACTGAAGTACAAGACAAAGTTGGGTAATATTTTTTAGTTTTTTGATATAAGGTCTTGCTATATAGTTCAGGCTGGCCTTGAACTCACAATGTAGCTCAGGCTGGTCTTGAATTTATAGTGGGCCTCCTGCCGGGCATGGTGGCGCATGCCTGTAATCCCAGCATTTGGGAGGCTGAGGCAGGAGGATCAGTGTGGGTTCGAGACCAGCCTGGGCTACAAAACAGAGCCCAAGGCCAGCCTGAACTGCATAGCAAGACCCTGTCTCAAAAAGACCAAAAAAGGGAGCTGGGGCGATAGCTCTGAGGCACAAGTGCCTGCTGGGCAAGTGCAAGGTCGTGAGTTTGAACCCCGGTCCCACAAAAACAAATAAAATAAAAATAAATAAAAATAAAAAGACCAACAAAACAAAACATATATATATATACACACACATATAAATGTAGTGGGCCTCCTGTCTCAGCCTCCCTAGTGCTGGGATTACAGGTGTGTGCCACCATGCCTGGCTCTTACAGCTCTTTGAGACCCCCCCAAAGCCTTGCTGATGTCCCCCCACTCTGGCTTAACATGCTTGCCAGGGTTCTAGGACACCCTCCCTGTGAGTGACTGCTTATGGGGGCAGCACCAGGCCCAGAGGCAGCCTCAGCCACGTTTCGGAGATGGTCACAACTTCAAAGAGGCCTCACTGCCAGCCGGGCACCACGCTCACCTGAGGGTTGCTTGTATTGGAGGTATCATCTCCACTCAGAGTGGGCTCCAGGAAGCTGCCATCCTCCAGCACATTGGAGAGGCTGGAGCTGTGCCGGCCAGGGGCAGCAGGGAAGGGCCGGGGCCCGTCGAGAGGGGATGGGGTGCCAGGCTGGCTGGCTGGAGTCAGGGTGCCACTGCTGCTGCCACTGCGGGCTGTGGTGCTTGAGCCCACGCTGGCCAGTTCCAGGCCCAGGTCAAAGGGCATGCAGAATGGGGAGTGAGCTTGGTAAAAGGCGTGGGGATCGGGGCTGGAGGGCTCTGCAGGCAGGAAGACGTCGGAAGACTCTGCTGCCGGGGCCTCAGCAGGTAATACAGGCAGGGCGGGCTCTGGGCAAGTGGGCAACTCCAGGACAAAGGGTGAGGGGTCGCCAGCTGTGATAGCTTCCAGGATATACAGCCGGGTCAGCACATCCTGCCAGCCAGCCTGCCGAGCCAGCATGCGTACAACGGCTGGCTGACTGTAGATGAGGTGGAAGAGCTGCGGGGCCAGACAGTGATGAGGACTCACCCCACTGCCTGTCTGGGCCCCAGGCCCCGGGCCCCACCCCTCCTGGCTTCTCACCTGGCGGCAGATGTCCAGGCGCACACTGAGGTCAGCCTGGAGGGACAGCTGCACCACCGCCAGCAGGTCTGAGAGGTTCATGCCATCTGGCAGGACAAGCAGAGGGAACCTGAGGGGCTGGCCCTTAAGGGAGGGCTGAGATGTGTGCCCCCACCACGCAGCCTGCCTCTTGACCCCAGCCAGGTTGTACCTGCCCCCAGGAACAGCTTGTAGAGGCCCTGGCAGAGCTGGGGGGAGATGGGCCCCTCAGGCAGGCAGGCAGCGAGGCCCAGGAGGCCTGTGTCTCGCAGGCAGAGCCGCTGGCGGCTCCGCTCAGGCAGTCGCTCATTCTGCTGCAATCTGCGCAGGATCTGTGGGGGCCGTGGGGTTGGGCATCGTTATGAGCCAGGACTCGCTCTGGCACAGGGAGTCACCATGCAGGTGAGCAGCTCCAGGAGAGCTACTCGCAGGTAGGTTGTATCCGTTACCCACCGACCCAAGGCCACCCTGGGATGTGAGGTGGTGGGGTGTACCTTACAGACTCGGTCAGGCAGCAAGGCCAGTGACCCTGGCCGCACCAGCAGGGCCAGCAGCACCTCAAGGTTCCCTGGCTCCAGCAGGGACACAGCCAGGGAGTCCTGTGCTGAGGAGGACTGGAGCAGGCCCAGCAGCAGGTCCAGCACAGCCACCGCCTGAGGAAGCGAGGCTGTGAGCCAGCTGGTCCACACACCTCTCTCCCCGAGACCTCACCTTCACCCATCTCCCCAGTCTACCTGGCTATCATCACCCGTCACCGCCAAGAAGCTCAGCAGGACCTGCAGGTCCTCAGTGCAGAAGCTCCGCAGCAGGACCTCCCGCACCAGGCCTAGGAGCGAGGTCTGCACCGTCCGCAAGTCATCGGCCGCCAGGGGGCGCTCACGCTGTGGGCTAGCAGGGGGCAGTAGGCCGAGATAAGACTGGCTGGTGGGCCCACCCACAGCAGCTGCCCCCACGCCCTTTAACCCACGGCCTCACCTGTAGTGGGTCCGCAGAGCGTCAAGGATGAACTGGATCCCATATTTCTTCCGCAGTTTCTGTCGGTGCTCGCGGATGATGCTGGACATGTACTGGATGTGGCCTGACAGGACACCCCCAGAGCACCACTCAGCTCCTCCAGGCCTCCCAAGTCAGGGTCATTGCCCCCGGCCCCCTACCCCCTCCCAACACCTACTGAGGCGCACTGCAAAGTCACTTAGGGTCCAGAGATGGAAGTGGAAGAGCAGATGCTGGTACAGCAGGTACAGGAGCGGCCGCCGGCCCTCGGTGGCCACCTGCTCCATAAGCAGCTGGGCAGACATGAGCACATTCATGTCCATGCCCCAGCTGGGCACCTGCAGCAGGAGGAGCAGTGGGAGGAGGTGTCAGGCTTCCCATGTAGGCACGATAGAAGCAGGCATGACCCCTCTTGCCATTGCCAAGGGCCAGGTGGTGCCTCCTGCAGGGCTCCCCATCCCTGGGGCCTCTTGTGCCCTCAAATGCCACCCTTGCAGGAGGTTCTGCCTTTTGGTCCCCCGGTTCAGGACAGAGACGCCACTCTCCTCTGCCACACTCCCGGAACACACCTTACGCAGCAGAGCCCCAATGATGGCAGGCCCGTGGCACTGCACCAGGCTCTCCTGGTTCACAGTGTGGCCCTGAAGGAAGTTGCGCAGCATCAGCAGGAAGGCGGCCACTGCATTCTTCTCCATCCGGTCCTCTGCCGGCCACCAGGAAGGGGACAGAAGCATGTCAAGGGCTGGCTGGTGGCCACGAGGCCTCAAGTACTTCAAACTGCATCACACTCAGATTCATTTTTGTTATCAATACAGGTTCTCACTATGCATTTCAGACTCATAGCAATCCTCCTCCTGTCTCAGCCTCCCCGCAGTGCTGGGATTAGGGGCGTGCACCACCACACCTGGTTTGGGGGTCACAACCAGATTCTGCCCCAGACCCAGGTCCTGCGTTGCTTACCTGAAGACTTGCCCAGTGGGAGGAGCAGGCCCTGGGTGTTGTGGCCAGAGGTCAGCTCAGGTCCCACGAGGTCATGCGTTTCAGTTGGCCCAGCCTCAGGCTCCAGGGGCAGCGCCACCACCCGATCCAGCAGGGGCAGGAGAACAGCCATGCCCCCAACACAGTTAACCACATCCTGGGGGAGGGGACAATGGTGAAAGGGCGGCCCCTAGCTTGTGTCTTGCCTGCATTATGTCTCCTGGATGCCCAGTCAAGGAGCTTAAATCCAGGGACTTCTGGCTGTCTTATTTGTTCATTTGGTTTATTTTTATTTATTTATTTATTTATTTTTGTTTTGTGGGATCGGGGTTCAAACTCAGGACCTTGCACTTGCCCAGCAGGCACTTGTGCCTCGGAGCCATCTCCCCAGCTCCCGTTCATTTGGTTTATTAAGATGACCCTCACTGTGTAGTTTTTTTTTTTTTTTT
>PVJA010020703.1:0-36630 GCA_004027025.1 Myocastor coypus | reverse complement strand
GAAGGGAGAGGGACGGGAGGGGGAGGGGGAGGGGAGGGAGAGGGAAAGGGAGAGGGAAAGGGGGAGGGAGAGGGAGAGGGAGAGGGAGAGGCCTCCTGTGCATCAGGGTGGCCTCATAGAGCTGGTCCATACCCCCAAAGTGCCTTTCTCAGGTTTTAGAACGGAAACTCCATGGAATTTTATAATGAAAGGTGGAAAGTGTTGGCTGCCTTTCCTTTGTGGGTTTTTAAAAATTTCTTATTTTTTAAAAGAGAATAAAAATAGTAAAAAATAAATATAAATAAAAATGGTAGAGAATTTCCCTAAACAAAATAATAGGAGCTCAACAATGGTTGTTCTATTGCATCATATTGTCTTTGAATTAGTTGTTTAAATTACCAGATATAAACATGAAAAAGTTGTTAAAAATTACAAAATAAATTAAAAAGAAGGAAAAAATGTAAGCATTAACTGTACCTTCCAATAGACTAGTGGAAATGAGCAGTACTACACTTAGTTACTCTTTAAAAAGCTATTTATTTATTTATTTTTATTATTAATTAAATTTAACAATGGTTATATTACATATTTTCATCATCAGATCAGTTTAGATTGATAGATATAGGTATATAAGATTGATCAAACAATTAAACATTAACACTTTCAATAAACATTACTTTTTTTTCCTTTTCCCCTTTCTTTTTTTAATGGTTGACACATTGTATATTGTCCTCACAATATTTCTACAGAGCACAACACTTAGTTACTCTTAGTAACAAAAAATCAATTCTTAAGCTGAAGAACACAGATGCTCCTCCACTTTGGATTGGCCTGTATCTCCATAAACCTAGCATAAACTGCAAGTATCTGAGGAACATCACAGCTTAGTGACATAGCACACTGTGCTGTGCTTACCGGGTGACCACTTGGCTGGCTGGGATGCAAGGCTTCCTGCCTTTACCCTATGTCACAAGGGAGCATCATAGTGCAACTGTCTAGCCTGGCAAGGGTCAAGATACAGAACACCAGGTGTGTTGAAGTGTTGTTTCTACTGACTGCCTATTGATTTTGTACCATTTTTAAGTCAAAAGATCCCAAGTCAGACCATTGTAAATTATGAACCATCTATACAAGGGAAAGAATTGGTTTAAAACTAAACCTAAGATGCCAAAACTCTTCCAAAGGCAAAGTCTATCCCAAAACTTCATCCAAGAAGTTCAACTTAGGGCTGGCAAGATGGTTCAGCAGCCTACAGCACCTGCTTAGGCAAGCTTAGGGCAACCATGGTTCAATCCCTAGCACCACATGCTGTGCCAACCCCACCCCCAGGGCAGGCTGAGCCAGCCATTATATATATATAATATTAAGAAGTTCAACTTGTCCAGTGCTCATCTGACCGCCCCACTGTGGCCATACTACTGATAGCCTTAGCACCTTCTCAAAGCCATCCTCCCTCACAATATGCCTCCTCAGAATATTTCTTTTCTAAAATTTATCAGATTTTAGCTATATTTCAATAGTCACTATCTCAGCCAAAAGGCCAAGAAGTGATTATTATTCTTGAATATGTGAAACATGCTCTAGACCCTCGTATCTTGTGAACTATAATTATTTTTTGTTTGTTTTGTTTTTGGTGCCAAGACTGAATCCAGGACTTTCAGCTTGTGAGGAAAGCTTTCTACCACTGAGCTAAATCCCCAGCCCCATGAAGTGTAATTGTTGCTAATATAAATGTTACAAGAATTACATCTTGTGTGTTGTATTTTTCTGAGTCTCCCTGTTAGTGCCTGTGCTTAAAATAATGGCTCCCGACTGTTCCGTGTCCTATGAACTGAACCAAATTCTTCAGTTTGAGATTTTTGATGAAAGTGAATTTGAAGTCTTAAAGCCAGAAACGGACCAGAGGGTGTACAATTGCCATTTATAAGGAAGAAGATGCTCTGGGGGCACTTCGCATCTGCCCATTCACTTTGTTCCATGTGTGTTGAGTCCTCTTCCCACAGGGCCGTGCATACGCTGGGCTCACACAGACCACTGCTGCGGCAGACAGCAAGCTGGGGCAAGCTGCTCTATAATGAACTGAAAAGGGCCTCGTGGAGGTGAAGGGGACCGGGCAAAGGGTGGGGAGCTCACGCGCCCTGAGCTAAGGAGACAGAATCCACAGAGAGATGATGCCTGCAGAGTGCAGGGGATGCTCTAGGTGGAAAGGAAAGGGCTGAGCTCTCCAGGAAGAGCGGGGGACTTGGCAGAGGGAGAAGCTGGCAAGACAGCAAGCACTGTAGCATGCTCTGTGCAGTGGGAAGCTGTGTGGGTGCACTGCGGTGGGGGGTGGAGGGCAAGCCAGGGAAGCCACAGGGCTGAGTCACAGAGCTTCCTTCGCCTATAGCCATTATGGGGGAACAAAGCACTTGGGGTGTAGGAGGGTCTGGGCATCACCTAAAAGATCCCCTGGTGCCTGAGGCGGGGAAATCTGGGGGAGCCTCTGCCATGGAGCACCAGAGAGACATGTCTGAGCATGAAAAGATCCAGAGCAGATGGAGAGGCGATCCCTTCCGGGACATGCATGGGATACTGAGTTGGGGGATGGAGAAGGGAAACAGAAGAAGCAAATGAATTTACTCAGCAATCCCCATACACTGAAATAGGGACCATTATGTCCCTTCTGAAGGTGACAAAATTGAGTTTCAAAAAAATTAAAACTTTTTTGAGTTTATATTTAGTGAATGATAGAAGCTATCCTTAAAACACTCCCCAAACTATGCTTTGGAGAGAGTATCTCTGGGCCTCAGCGGGCAGCGTTTAGTCAGTGCACAACCAACACCGCTGTGGAATGACCACGGAAGGGCTCACCGCACCCCAATCTCCTTACTTACTCTCTTTGTCTTTCTCCTGCTTCCTACATCCGGGGATAAGAGAGTTGTGTAAGAAGACCTCAGCATTTGAGAGTGTTTCGGCACAGCCTGCCTCCAGCTGCCTTTTCTGACAGAGACGTAGCCCCTTCATCATCTTACTGCTTTTGGATATGTGGCCTCCTCCTCAGAGGCTTCAGAAATAAAAGGTGGCAGCAAGGGACTGATCCCTTTACTCCTAATACTGTGGCTGTAGTTTACAGCGGCCATAACTTGTGTATAGAACTCCAGCCGTTATATCATGGAATGAGCCATCGTTCAGTCTCTGGAGAAAGCAATGTAGAACCCTGCTTCTCCAGCTGGAAATTGCCTGAAACTCCACAGACAGCTGCTGATACGGCCAGGCGGGGGAAAGCAAGGCTTGTGAGCTCTCTGCAACAAATGGTTTGTTTTTTTCTTTTCTCCCACTTTCCACACCTCCACTAGTGTCCACATAGTTTATGTACTAGAAGGGAATCAGAACTAGGTAACTGAGCTATACATACCAAATTTGGGGGGTATCCTGAAAGAATCTTGAACTGATTAAATTATCAGGTAAGAGAGCCTAATCAAGTTAGGAAGGATTAGTTTGGCTAGTTCTGCGGTGATGCCAGTCACAAATCTTCCAGGAACCATGGTGCATACTTTTCTGGTGTTTTTAGGCTCAGGTGTAGCAGGCTAGTAATTCTCTACCCTAGCCTGGTCTGTGATTCCCAGTCATGGGCAGGAATGACAAGACAGTCCTGTGATTAAACTCAGTGCTCCAAAGTCCAGGCATGGTGGCACACACCTGTAATCCCAGCACTAGGGAAGTAGAAATCAGGAGGATCACTACTAGTCTGGGCTGCATAATGAGACCCTGCACAAAGAAAAAAAAAAAAAAGTTTAAAAAGAAAAGAAAGTTAGGGGCTGGCAAGATGGCTCAGCAGTCTAAAGCACCTGCTTAGGCAAGCTTAAGCAACTGCAGGGACTACAGTTCGATTCCCAGCACCACATGCTGCGCCAGCCTCACCCCCAGGGCATGCTGAGCTGGCCATAATATTAAATAAATAAATAAACAAACAAACAAATAAATAAATAGACTCAATGCTCTAAAATGATCCACTGAGGTCATGGAAGAGACGTTAAACCTCCTTGAGACCTGCCTGAATCCTACTGTGGCCAGGTATATTCAGGGTGTATTCTTATGTAACTATGAACACTTAAACACTGAGAGCACCCTGGGCACTTTATGCTCATGGTGCTCTCATTTAATTCTTACTGCAGTCCTGCAAGTTAGACATTATCATTCCAATTTAATAATTGAGAGGATTAATTGAGAATTGAAAATCTAACCCAGACCAAAAGAATTCCTCCAATCAGTATGCTTGCGTCTGCAATTTTCATTTTTTTCATGAGGTAAGATGGGATCTCTCTCTCCCAAAAAATTGTTTTTGAAATTCTTATAATGTTATTACATGTGTAAGTCCTCAAGTCAAATACACCTAAACAATTCTGAAATATTTATTTCTTTAAGTTAATAACTTCCTATTTGTATGTTTATGGCTTTAGATGTATATAGCTCACACTCTGGAATTAGATAGTTTGAGTTCGTTCCCAGCTCTGCCAATTCTTGCCCATGTGGCTTTCACCAAATAATTCCACATCTCTGTGCCTAACTTAATGAAGATGGAAGTGGTATCATCTATACAGGACTGCTTTGGTTTTTAAAACAGATAAATGGATCCAATTAATGAGAAGCTTATGTGGTTTACTGTTATAGTCATGGCCCTAAATGCACCAAGCCTCTCTGTACTCATTCCTTCTATGGTCCCCTTGTCTATTCATTCTGAACTTGACTGGGCAACTTGTTTGGCCACTGGATACTAAGGAGTATTATGGAATCAGAATCTTTTTTTTTTTTTTTTTCAGAGCAAGGGATTGAACTCAGGCCTTGCACTTTCCAGGCAAGCACTTACTCTATGGAACTATCTCCCCAGCCCTGGAAGGAGAATCTTAGTGTCTGCTTATGCCAAGGTTTGTTCTCTTGAGGCCCTGAGCTGCTAGGCTGCCTTGCTGGAGAGACCACTTAGAGAAAAGAGGAATACCCAGCCAAACCCTTGCTGTTCCAGGTGTCCCAGCTGAGGCACCAGAGAGCTCTCTAGGTGATTCCAGGCCAGCAGAAGAACCATCCAGCTGAGCTCAATCAAGTCATAAAGCTGTACAAAATTAAAAAGTGCATTATGTATCTAAATTTTGTGGTAGCTTATAGAGTACATTTACAATATTACCTAGTTTTGTCCTTATTTAACAACTATTTTCTCTGAAATAGGTAACATTTTTTGAATAATAAAAAAATCACAATCAATATCATAAACTGCACTCCTCATCAACTTACTTTCTGAACAAAATGCTCTTTTCCTATGATATGTATAGCAATAATTCATTGTTTACAATTTTTTGGAATGATATTCTCTCTTATGCCTTTATAGTACATTTGAATGCTTAGATTTGCAAAACAAAAATTTTAAAATTTTTCTTTGTGTTTGGATTTCTATTACTTATTGAGTAACCATCTATTTATTCATTCTCCAGACCTTTCAAGAATGTCTGGGGAACTAGTATACAGCCAGATCTTGCTTCGTAGACTTGCTGATCCTTCTTCAAAGGCAGTTGAAAAATCCTCAACACTACATCAAAATCACAGACTTTCAAGGATAAAAGGGCCTGTGAAAGGTCACCCGTCTGTACTCTAGGTATGTATTTCATCTCAGCTTCCCAGAGAGCTGGCAAAGCTCCTGTTTACAAAGTTCTGTAAGCAGTGTTCCCTGGGTAGCAGCCACCGAGCCCTTCATGCATGCCATTGCTGTTTCTAGGGAAACTCAGAAGCAATATTCGCTGCGTGTCATTCTTGAGGTTGCCACATGTAGGTCTGCTGTAATTTACTTAGGGTCATGTTTTCAGTCACTCAGTGCCATTGGGTGGGAAGCCATTAGTTTATCTTACAGCTTTTACTGGGCATAAGGAAGTCAAAATGAGATTGTGAAGTAGGAGATGTCACGTGCTCTTGCCCTGCTCTTTCTGTCAGCGTGGGCCGGCCATCATCTTCTCAAGGACTAGTCTGCTTCAGTTCTTTTTTTCAAAGAATTTTTTTTTAATTTTATTTATTTATTTTTTCTTCTTTCAGAACCTTTGGTTTGTTTATTCACTCATTTTTATGGCCGGCTCAGCCCGCCCCAATGGCAAGGCTGGTGCAGCATGTGGTGTCGGGATCGAACTGCGGTCCCTGAAGCCACCCAAGCTTTCCCAAGCAGGCACTTTAGACCACTGAGCCATCCCACCGGGCCCCTGCTTCAGTTCTTTACAGAACATGTGCATCTTAATTTTGCATGATCTCGCCCCTTCCATTTGCGTCTTGTGAATCTCCATGCATGTAGGCATAAGGCATGTGGACCTACAAATCATCCGGTCATAACAGGAAAAGCTTCATGCCTCTACTTTTGAAATCAGACAAGAGGTGGCATCTAACTCCCTAGATTTATCTGCACTCCTTCTGTTAAGCCTAAATGTGGGAGGGAGCCAGAGTCAGGGAGGGGATGGGAAAGAATTTTGGCTTAGAAATAAACATTCATGGAGTACCTCAGATTTATACTTCCAATATTGCTTCCAAATGAGTCTATAAATATAAATGCAGGTCCAAATGCTTCTCACTCAACTCTAGGTTCGTGTCCCACAGTCAGGCCATTCCACTGCCAGGGTCATGTGAGTTAATTAAAAACAAAGAAAACCTCTATTTTGTAATTACCAAGGGATCTCACAGCTGTATGCCAGTGCAATTTTTTGAGTGAAAAGTTATAATATGTTAAATATAAACACTAACACTGCCATAATTTTGTGGAAGGCTTATGATTTGCTCACAGCTTTGCAGGAAATTTTATAGTAATTTGGTGAAAATAGAAACTACTTCCATCCCATTTGACAGTTGAGTACACTGAGGTACAGCCTAGGGAGAAATGGGCAAAAGGAACTAGGCAACCGAGCCGCAAAGAGCAGTTACCAGGAGCAGTCTGACTCCGGAGTCAAGCTGCAGAAAAACTTTCATTTGTTTCTCACTTCAGATGTGTCCATGAGTACAAGGCCCTTTGTGATATCTAAGAAGTACCAGCTGGACAGAGGACAGTGGGAGGACAAGGACGGGAGCTACGTCAGAAAGGAAGGACCCCGTGGCCGTGTATGTTGGAACAAAACTTTAGCACTGTTGGAGCAGAGGTGGGTGCATCTGCCATTCTGGAATCTTCCCCGCTGCTTCCAGCCTTGGTCTTCACTCTGTTCCAGAGCCCCTTATTTTCTCCCCTCCATTCCCAGGTTTGCTTTCCCCTCCCTCAGGATTCCTTTCTCACACTGTAGTCTCTCCCTCTGACCTGGCCTATGTCTCACCCCTGGTGCAGACTCTGGCAAATTTCTGAATAAAGGCCGTGACTTTGCCTGGAGTCAATTGCAGAAACCCCAGGGCCCAGAGTTCCTGCTCCCTCAGCTTCTGGGGTGATCCTTCTGGCCTCCATCTGGGGTGTAGAGGGGGAGTATGAGAGTGGAGAACCTGAAAATGAGAGGAAGGCAGGAACACAGCAAGCCCTGTCTGCTCTGTCAGGGCCTGGTAACAAGTGGCTTGTGGGAGAGATGCAAGTTTCCAGCTGGTCGGTGCCATGGAAACCTGCTGACACTGCAGTTCATCTCATGTGCAGTGACATGGAGACAATTTTATTCAGCAGAAGGCCAGTGAGACTGAGCCATACAGAGAGGCCTGGTCATGGCTGTTTGAGTCAGGCTCCACAGACAGGCATGGGAATTCACAGTGCCTACAAAATGTGTCAGGCCTGAAAACAAATGGATTGCAACAAAAGAAAGATAAAGCATGAAATAAAATTGAATGTCTAATTAAATGCCTGCAAACCACAGTAGCATGTCACCTAGTTAGTCACAAGTCAACGCAGTAAATAATCATAATATGAAATGTGAATGTGTTTCTGTGTGATCTTAAATGCTGGCAATGGAGACAGAATTACGTGTGAGCGAGGATCCACAGAGGAGAGAGAGTGTTGCTCTTAATAGGGACACAGTGAAGCTTGTCTCCACAGCAAACCCCTCCCTTGCCCTATTAATCTTGAGTAAAATGCCAAACATTGCAATCTGGATAAAAGTGAATGTCTTCAGAGGTCAGCAAAGGGAATGGGGAGGGGATTGGGTATGAAGACGGCTCTATCAGGGGCTTGAAAACTGAATCCACCTGGATTTCCTTCTAGGCATGCTTCCATCCCCTTGGGATATCCAGAGCCACTTTGTCTGCTGCACAATTGCCAGAGCCTCCTGACAGGCCCTCCCTTTCCAGTCCTACTTTCTGTATAGTGTTCTCTCTACAAAACAGAAACAAAGGTCATTTAAAACCAGAAGTCAGCCAGGCGTGGTGGCGCACGCTTGTAATCCCAGCACTTGGGAGGCTGAGGCAGGAGGATCAGTGTGAGTTTGAGACCAGCCTGGGCTATAAAAGTGAGCTCAAGGCCAGCCTGAACTGCATAGTGAGACCCTGTCTCAAAAAGACTAAATAAATAAATAAATAAATAAATAAATACAAACAAAATAAATAAAACCAGAAGTCAGATGCCTTTAGACTCCCCCGTAGAAGGTGCAGGCCTCCCCTACCTTGATGAAGCCTGGCGTGCTGATGCCTGCAGGCCACCCTACCCCAACATCAGCCCTCCTTTGCTGCACACAGCTAACTCCAACCACGCACATCTCCTTTTGTCTTCAAGAAGGTGCCAGCGAACCCCAGCCACAGGGCCTTGGCCCAGGCATGCCTTTGCCTGGAATCCTTCCTCCAGACAGCGTCCCAGAAGCTGGCTGCTCAGGCCCTAGGCGGGGTCAACTTTCAGGGAAGACTCCCCTGACTCCCAGGGAATTCATCGTATCTGAGGATCTCACATGACTTGTTTCACTTTTTCATCCAACTTGTTGCTATCTGAAATTGTCTTTTTATGCATTTCATTCTTTCACTTTTGTTTATTTGCTTTTTATTACTTTTAATGAAAAATAATATTGAGACAGTTTCAAAACACATTAGTAGGACAGCCACAATAATTGATACAATGCATAGTGTTGTCTTCACAGTCGTTGTTCAGAGTACAAGATACAGTCATGATAACTCTTCTAAACACTATTGGTACAAATGTTTCTTCTCATTGAACTCAGAGAAGGCAGTTGTATGCATACAGTGATATTCCATAATAGTAGTGGGTTACTGGCAGAACTGGCGATGTCGGAAGCTGTTGACTTAAACATTTATTTGTTTGCCTGCCTCCAACCTATTAGAATCTATGTCCCATGAGAGTAGGAACTTGCTTGTGGTTTTCACATTGTGCTGCTTTGTGTATCATAATGCCTAGGACTTAGTAGGTGGCCAGTAAGTATTTGTGGAAAACACAAATAAAGTGATAAATAGACGAACTAGTATCGCCCCCAAGGGTGTAGGAATCACAAGGTTTCTTTGAGGTCCTAAGGTTGCAGGTAAGCAAATATTTCCCTAAATTCCAAGTAACAGCTTGTTTTTATACCCTTCCTGCTAAAAAGTGGTAAGTTTCTATTATATATTATATATTTTGAAAAAGGAAGTAGGAGGTAGGCATTAAGAGAAAAACAATATCAAATGAGGTAAGGTACATAATTCAAATAATATCTCAAAGTCACAGAGTTCTTCCTATTTTGCTGAAAGTGCTCTGAAAATTCAACTTTGAATTCTGCCCCCCTCCCTTTTCGACAGAGTCTTGCCAGGCTGCCCAGTATAACCTCCAACTCTACCGCTTCCCTCCTCAGCCTCCCTGTAGCTGGTATTACAGGCATGTACCACCTGAACTTTGAACTTCATAGTGGACAATGATAATTCATTTATATTAAAGTCCTCTAAAAATACAAAACCATAAAATTTGTCCTTATAAAATTTTTAGCTACTGGCTGTGAAATATAGTAATTATGCATAGCATGACATGTGTTCCTAATTAGTGGGACTAATTGTAATTGATAGCTCTAAATTCAGTTTGTCATCTATTAGTATTTGTTATTGAACACTTACACTCAAAAGCCTTGCACATGCCAACAAACACATACACCTTTCTCCAGTGTTGCTCCAACACCCTGGCAGGGTTCTAACCACTTAGAACACTTAGACAAACCAAATCTGCAGGAGGAAGAGGTACAAGATGACATAGCTTCAAATGGGTGAAAAAGTGGTATGTGAGCTTCATTTGTAATCTCCTTAGTAATACTGAAGTCTGTTTTCTTCACATTGCCTTCTTATCACTGTTCTCTAAAAAAAAAAAAAAAGCTCCTCAATTGGTTTAAGATTGGGGGGAGGGAGTTGGACCATTTACTTGGTTTTCAAAGCTCTCTTTGGGGTATATTATAAATTTCATACTTAGGCAATCTAGTATAATGTTGATTTCGTAGGCTGACATTGAAAGATACTACTTATTTTATTTTTATTTTTTTTTAATTTTTATTTATTTATTTATTTATTTATTTATTTTCTTGTTTCAGGACTTTTGTTTATTTATTTATTTTTATGGCCGGCTCAGCCTGCCCTCAGGGCAGGGCTGGCGCAGCATGTGGTGCCGGGGATCGAACTGCGGTCCCTGCAGCCGCCCAAGCTTTCCTAAGCAGGCATTTTAGACCACTGAGCCAGCCTGCCGGGCCCATATTTTTGTCACCTAAATCGATTCATATTTAACTTAACACGGTAAAACATGAGATTCTATTTCCCCTGTAAAATAATGTTTCAAGAAAATGACATAAAGCATCAAATAATCCTGGTTTCTGGTTACTGGTTGGAGCCTGACTTCTACCTCTATTAGTTATGAGATCTAAGGAAAATTATTGAATCTTGGGCTTTGGTGTCTCTCTTTGTAAAATAACTTGTCTTATTTCACTTATATTTCTTGTGACAGTCAAACATGATGGTAAATGCAAATGTGCTTCTGGAGTAGCAGTGCTCTGCTGCAGATGCAAGATTGTGTGTTATTAATGGAGAAACCTGGAGACATAGTCAGGCTCCCATGTAAAGAAAGGGTGGGAAACTATTATGGATGCAAGGTTAACCAGAGATATCATTTTAGCATCAAAATGGAATTATACAACAACTCACACATTTGTATTGTGATCACATCATTTCATTAGATGTTAAGCGATATTCCAATATAGTTTATATAAATAGCACTGCCTGGGTGGCAGGACGTGGGTGTGCTCCAGATCCGCTGTAGCTCTGCAGTTGAGGGAAGAGGATGGCTATGGAATTTCACCAATGGAAGGCAGGGTAGGGATGGGTAGAAGGAGAAAGGCCAGCTTGAGTCCTCCAAACACAGGGTTGTGTGAGTTATGACTATTTTTACACGACAAGCCAACCATGAAAACTATGCACATAACAATTTGCTGGCTAGAAGATGTCTACATGCTAGTCCTTTAATTTTTCTTTGCTACTTTCTAATTTTGCTGTAATGATAACAAAATGAAACCATAGCACTTCCATCAGAAATCAGAGCATATCCATGAATAACTAACAGACTGCATACAGTTTTCCCAGTAAATTTCAAAGCCAAACGTGGGTTGGTTTTTGTATATAAATTGCCAGTGTGCCTTTTCCATTCCAGTGGGAGCGCTTGGAGGGGAACAGTGCAGCTGTGATGAATAACAGTCCCTCCAGAGAAGCTGGCAAGAGGCACGCACTTCACCCCACTGAGTGGAAGACCTCGCTTGTGGCCAAATGTTGCAGGATCTCCCACCATTAAGTAAATATATGCATGTGATTGGGCTTTGTTCCTGAGTTTTAGGCCCTTTATGGTCAAGTGCTTTATTACCATTAATGATACTAAAGATATAATAGACGCAGAGTCAAGGATGCCTTTAGATAATGCTTTTGATTAAATTTCCCATTGTTCATTCCTATTACATTTTTTTATTCCTTAACCTATAACAAATACTAGTATTTTTCTGATGTAAATTAGCTCTAAGCAGCAGTATTTTAGATAATGGAACTATAAAAATAGCAACATTTATCACATAGACCAAGTTAGTAATAGCTAACCTTTATTATGGAGGGTATCAGGGATCAAACTTAGGATCTTGCACTTATGCCATGCAGGCGCTTATGCTACTGAGTTCTCTCTCCCCGGCCCTCAAACCTTTATTATGTGATAGCCATTTTTCTATTTATTATTTGAACCAAAATCCCTAGATTTTAATGTATTTCTGCATGGAAATAAGGGATAAAAACACTGTTCAATAAGCTTTATTGTGCCTTTTCCCCTCATAGAGTGACAGACTATTCCTGTGGATAGAAAGTATTTTAGAGAGAGCATTTTGTGTAAACTTTGTGTCTTGGTATTGTAAGAACATGAAAGAGGAAATAAAACTTGAAAGTTACAATAGATATTGGGAAAGGGAAAGAAATTTTTCAAAGGGAAACAAGTGCGATGAGGGAAAGGAAAAAAGAAATATGTACATATATACACAGAATATTGTACTGCTGATTTTTGCTGGTCTATTGAGAACAGCAGTTAATGCTTATATTATTTTATCTCTTTTTAAAAATTTTTATAACTTTTTGGATCTACTTTGCATTCTCATATCTGATAATCTGAATAATTAATTTGAAGACAACAATATGTAACATAACCATTGTTCAATTCCTATTATTTTGTTCAATGAAATTCTATATATTTTAAATAGTTCTTAGCTACTTTTTATTCTCCTAAAAAATTAAAAAGTAATTAGTATTATCATGACATTGCTTCTTGAAATATTGTTAAAGAATAACTCAAGAGGGCCAGCGAGATAGCTCAGCAGACTGAGTGCCTGCCTTTACAGGCGCCAGGACCCAGGTTTGATCCCTAGCAGCACGTGCTGTGCTGGCCACCCCTGGGTACGCTGAACTGGCCACCGAGACTGGTCACGGTGGCCCATACCTGTAATCCTAGCACTGGGGAGGCTGAAAACAGGAGGATCACTACAAGTCCAAGATACATAGTGAGACCTTGTACCAAATACATTAAAAAAAACTCCTTATTTAGATTATTTGGAGCCAAACAAGAAATCATGAAGGCAAATGCCTGGGATCTTTCATTACAAGAACTGCACTAGCTGTAAATGTTTATTTAAAGATAATGTGGTATTTTTATACACTGAAATATTACTCAGCTATAAAGAATGATAAGCTGGAAGACTTCATATATAAATGGATGCATATTGAACATATACTCATTAGTGAAATAAACCAGACCTACATGTGTAAATATCATATAGTCTCCCTAATATAAGAACTCTAATTTTTTTTCTTTCCTTATGAATATCAATTGGAAGGTGTGTCATGCCCACACCTGTGCTCTGTATAACTATTGTGAGGACAATATGTAGTGTGTCAACTGTTAAAAAAAAGTAATGTTTATTGAAAGTGTTAATGTTTAATTTTTTGGTCAATCTTATATACCTATATCTATTAATCTGAACTGATCTGATGATGAAAATATGTAATATAAACATTGTTAAATTTTAAAAAAAGAATGACAGGAAAAAAAAAGATAATACCACCCACTTCTTGGTTTATTCATTTAAATTTTGATTTGTCATTCCGTTTCCACTCCCCCACACTCACCACCCATCTGAAGACACTTGCTGCATCGCAAGCTATGACCTGGTTCCTCCTCTATACGTTCAGTTGGCCAGGACTTGATGCTGTGAAGTCAGATCTGAATTCCTCACATTGAAACCCGCTCTAAATAGGGCTTATTTTTCTTCTTCATCTTTATTTCCCTGTACTGGTCAACACTCTGTTTTACTTCAATTTAGAGCAACTCTGCTCTGTCCTGTAGACACAGATGTTTTGCTTCTTGATTCTACACCTTTGGTTGTGCAGTTATCATACTGAGGAATGCTCACCCCCATGTGTAAAGAGCCTTCAAGACCCACCTCTTTCTTGGAGACAACAATTCTAGTGCACCCTCATCTGCCTCCCCCTGACTTTCTTCCTATTCCAAATGACTATAAGAAGATACCTGAGCTGTCAGCTATTCCTTAATCACGAGGCAACTAACACTCAGGATGCCAAATATACTGCCAGTCCTTAAGCATACATGCCCCCTCATGGGTTCTGTGTCCTCCAGAATACTTAACAAAATGTTGTAGAAACATTAAGAGCTCACTGTGCTCTTATTGGATAAGGAAGACTGGAAATAGTGGAGCTTGGATTTAAAAATTTTAGATTTCTGGTTGTAATGTACTCATTAGTTTTGTAATTTTATTTAAATAATGCTCTAGGGCTGGCCAGATCGTCCAGTGGATTAAAGAGCCTGCTTAGGCAGATGAAGGGACCAGAGTTCCATCCCTGATCTGTCGTGCCAGCTCCAACCCCAAGGACCCTGAAGGGATCATTGAGACTGGGTTCGGTGGTATGCACCTGTAATCACAGTGTTTGGAAGGCTGAAAACAGGAGGATCGCTCTGTGTAGTGAAACCGTGTAGACCCTGTACTAAATACATAAAATAAACAAATAAATGATGTTGTACAAGAATCTGAATGTATAATTGTACATGTTGAGTTACAAAAAATGGATGAAATATCAATACAATAGAATACTACACAGTCATTTAAAATATGTCCCTATGGGCCCGGTGGGATGGCTCAGTGGTCTAAAGCGCTTGCTTGGGAAAGCTTGGGCGGCTTCAGGGACTGCGGTTCGATCCCCGGCACCATATGCTGCACCAGCCCTGCCCTTGGGGCGGGCTGAGCCGGCCACAAAAATGAGTGAATAAACAAATAAAGGTTCTGAAACAAGCAAAAAATAAATACAATTAAAAAAAAGAAAAGATTAAAAAAATAAAAAAATAAAATATGTCCCTAGAGAAGTATTATATCAAATGATTTGTATTAGGTTGCTAACTTTAAAATGTTATCTAAAAAGTATATACAGAATGATTTCAATTGAAAATGAAAACTTCAACTCTAGCAGGACATTAGAAAGCACTAAACATAAAGCAAAAGTTTTTAATTAAACTTTATAAAAGATATTTGACTCATCAAAAATATACCTTCAGAGGGCTAGAGATGTAGCTCAGTAATTGAGCATTTGCCTAGCATGGTCAAGGCCTTGGGTTTAATCACACACACACACACACACACACACACACACAGAGTATAAGGGAAGCCTGATAGAATACTCATATTCTTTTTTTTTTTTTTTTTTTGTCTTTTTGAGACAGGGTCTTGCTATGCAGTTGAGGCTGGCCTTGAGCTCAGTTTTGTAGCCCAGGCTGGTCTTGAACTCACACCAATCCTCCCACCTCAGCCTCCCGAGTGTTGCGATTACAGGCGTAAGCCACCACGCCTGGCAATACTCATACTCAGAACTGTATTGGTCAGGGTTTTACTTAGAGGAACAGAATAGATATAAGGAATGGATATTAACACAAAATATACAATCTATAAGGAATTATAAGATTGGCTTACAATAGTCAGCCACAGAGTCAGATGAGAAGTGCACACAGGGCATCTGCACGCTCCAGAATGAAGAGTTCAATCCCGAGGTCTGGACTTCACTGCAGCACTCCTTGTAAGTCTCTATCCGTTGGCTGATGGGTCTGCGATGGAAGACTGAAGTGTCTGTAATGGATGATGAAGAGTCTGAGACAGAGGACAAAAGATCCAAGCTGGAGGCCTAAGAGTCTGTGCTGCAAGCCAGATGATGAAGTCCAGTCTGAATGCGAAGACTGAAGGTTCTCTGAC
Source organism: Myocastor coypus (assembly GCA_004027025.1). Taxonomy (NCBI): domain Eukaryota; kingdom Metazoa; phylum Chordata; class Mammalia; order Rodentia; family Myocastoridae; genus Myocastor; species Myocastor coypus. Next base: position 20,968 of record PVJA010020703.1, on the reverse strand, counting down.
AAAGTGAAGTGTTGACTCCTTCAGCCCTTTAAAAAGTCTTTTTGTGCTCAGTCATTCTGACATGGCCCCATTGAACCCTAAGGTGGAATGAATCATACCGCAGGATGGGCCCTTGATCCCGCTGTAGGGAGAAAGCCAATCATATCCTAGGTGAGCTCTGGTCACACTCCAGGGAGGAACCAACTGTACCCCAGAGTGGGGCTCCCACCAATGGGGAAGTGGGTCACTGAGTCATTCAGCCAAGTTGACACATTGTATCAACCACTACTAGAATATAAAAACAATTCCTAAATACCAATAAAAAAGAAGATAGCACCATTTATAAAATGGAACAAAACACATAAAGAGAAAAAAGAATATGCCCAAATAGACAGTAAACAAATCAAAATGTATGCAGCATCATTAACATCAGAAAAAAAGAAAATCATACAAATAATGAGATATCAGCTTAATAAACTAAAAAATAAAACAGAGAACTGACAGATCAGGTGTAGACAAAGATGCAGAGAAATTGTCTGAAACTGTTTTATTATTATTATTATTATTATTATTATTATTATTATTATTATTATTGTGGTACTAGAGATTGAAATCAGGACCTTGGGCTTGCCAAGCGTGTTCTTATGTTGCTGAGTTATCTCCCTGGCTCTGGCATTTTTTAACCATTCTCTTAGGAAAAATTCCTTGTTTCTTCCATTTAGGACTTCCTATGTCTTAGTTCAATTTCTTCATTTGCTGATATATGTGTTATTTATTTATTTATTTATTTATTTATTTATTTATTTATTTGTCTTTTTGAGACAGAGTCTCTCTATACAGTTCAGGTTGGCCTTGAGCTCAGTTTTGTAGCCCAGGCTGATCTCGAACTCTCACCAATCCTCCTGCCTCAGCCTCTCAAGTGCTGGGATCACAAGTGTGTGCCACCACGCCCGACTATTGAATATATGTGTTTTTTAGAAAAGGCCGATAAGACAAATTTTGGGGATGTCTTTGAATTTTGATGACATTTCTCCCAGGTCTTCTAGAGCCTAGTGTTGCCACTGAGAGAGCTGAAGCCATTTGGTTTCTTGTTCCATAGGATGCGAAATTGAAGCAATGGTCCCAGGAGCTTCAGGGCCTTATCTTAATTGTTCTAGGGTGTTTAAGTTATTCTCCTGAGCTTTTTTGGTGGCTTTTCCTTTTCCCCTTTTTGACCAGTTCTCTAAGTGGCCATTGCTTTCCACATGAAACTTCAGTTCTGGAAGATTTCTCTAAAATTTCTTTCACCAACCCCATTCCTTGTTTTTTTTTTGTATTAGAGGTAGCAGCTGGATTTTGGGAGGATCATTTATTAACTTTTTCTCTTCTAATTTTTATTGCCTTATTTCTTTCTGTTCTACTTGTAGTTGATTTTCTTCATTTAATTATTTCACCCTAGGCTTTTTCATCCCATATTCAGTACTAAAAAAATCACAGAAATGTTTACTTTGATATTATACTCCTAACTTGCGTGAATTCTTCCTCCTTTTTTACTGTCATCTTTTTTCCCAGGTTCGATTTGTTCTAGTGGGTGCAATGGCTTCTTTTGTCTGCCACAAGCTACGTGTTCTAACAGTTTCAATGCTTTCTTCTGCTCCTCCATTATTTCCATGTTCTTTTGGTTAGAATATTTGCTTTGGGGTGCATTTCTTTCCCACTGAAAGATTTCTAATGTGGCTGATCTTGGCCCTTATTCATAATCTGGAGAGAGGAATAAAAATATATAAAAGCTCTGGGTGTACACATAACATGTATCACTTGGGTGCCTCTATAGAATTACAGAGAAGACAGCATGGCAAATGTCCTGGAAAGATTTCCAAAGAAAAAAGAGTAACCCATTCTTAACCAAAAAATCACAGTTAAAAAAAATTATGCTCGCAAAAGGAATGAGTGGGTAGAGGCAGTAGGAAATTATTGAATTCTAGAATCTACTTTAGCTGTATCCTGCAGAAAAAAAGTTATAGCAACAGATCCTCGTTCATGATTTATAACAGTAAGATGGTGCTCTTGGTTCTCAGCAGGTTAGGAAAGCTCTCTTTTAAAGCAGTTGCCATGAAAATTAGTGTGACAGAGTCATGGACCACTTTGAAAGCAATAATCGATATTTAGACAGTTTTGCTAATGTAACGTACACTGCTACATGATTTTCTGTTCTTCTTGGTTTTAATCATCTTACTAAAAACATTTTGGCTGCTGGAGATTTCTGTGGGGTGGTGTTACTTTCCTGTTTCACCTCATGGTTTCCTTCCACAGTTATTAAAACTTCAGTAAGGGCTGGGGGTGTAGCTCAGTGACAGGGATCTGCCAGGGAAGCACAAGGTTCAGAGCTTGATTACTGATTCCAAAAACTGGACCAGACCAAACTAAACCACAGTAAACCCAAAGGTTACAAATAAAATAATATTTCTCAGGGCTCCTTTTCCCATCCCATTAACAGAAAGTCTTCCAGGTATGTTATTTTCCAGTTTTTGAGAGGATACTGAATTCATTGAGGTACTCAAGAGAAAAGAAATGTGTAAATGTCAGGAAAGCTTCATTGATTAACTTTCATGTTCAGTGTTTGCCATGAAGTCCTTTTGTCCTAGTAACTCCATGAAGTCATCACCCTTGTGCCCCTTTCGGGACTTCCCTATGTGCTGGTGCTCCTGTCTGATTCAGTTGGGGAAAGGAAGCCAAATGTCATGGATGGCTACTGTTGACCTTCACACAGGTTCTTGGAGACAGAGCACCAATTAATGAAAATCTCATTTTAAAGGGAACTACTTGGCTGATTTTTATATTTTATATTCTCTTTGTCCAGTGAGGTAATGGTGGAAAGTTTTCCCCTGCTTAAAAATGTTTACTTTTACTTTTTAAAAAATTATTATTTTATTTTTCCTGTATTTAGGACAGGGTCTACCCAGTCTACAAGGTCTCACTACCTAGGTTGGACTCATGGTGACTCTCCTGTTTTCAGCCTCCCACGCACTGGGATTACGGGTGTGTGCCACCAAGCCCAGTCTCAATTGCCCTCTCAGCATATTACAGGCAGGGCCGCCACAGCCCCAGCTGCTGTGCTCAGCCTACAGGTACTTCAGTTAGCTGAGTGATCAGGATGGCCCTTAAAATGTTTACTTTTATATTTTATTAGAAAGAAGATGAGAGCAGGAGATACAGCTCAGCAGCATAGTGCCTGCCTGGCAAGTGATGGGTCATGAATTCAATTCCCAGTACACACACAGAAAAGGTTAGAGTTTCAATTTAACTACTTGAATATCACTTAAAATATTAAAATAGGGAAAGTATAGCCTCAAGACAAACTGAAATGGCTGAGAAATGAAATGTAGCTGAGGATAGAGTTGTACCTGATGATGTGGTTAGTGGTTTCTGTTCTTACCTTAGGGAGACTTCAAGCAAATACTGTAGGTAGGCTCCCTCCCAGCCAGTAGAACTGTACCTCTGGAGTGGGACTTGAGGAATCAGGCTCTTTCAGGTACCTGAGATGACTCAGATGCACTGTGAAGGTTAAGAACTATGACTATAAGGCAAGATGGCTTTACAGAGAGAAAGCATAATTAAGCTCCCTCTGTCTTCCCAACTCTGGGATTGTGGGGGAAGATGCAAGTGGTTCTCAGGGATTTTGTAGCTTATTGGAGGGGCAAAGGACAAGCAGAAATGGAGAAAACTGAGAGGAACGTGGGGCAGTGTATGGTCAGGTGGATGGTAGCCATATGAGGATTCTGAGGAGGACAGCCCATCGTGGGTAGAGGTAAAGAGGCTTTACAGGGAAAGCGCTGACTGAGGGCCTTGTAGAGGGTGGGAGGAGGCTACACGCAGCAGGCCAGACGTGCAGAGGGAGGTCCACGCTTGGCGGGCGGGGAAAGGATGTCCACTGCCCTTGGCTGTGTTTTAGTGTCGGTATACTTTACTCTCATCACGACGTCTGCCAAACTCTTTACATCAATCTTTGGAGCCTTCTGCTAAGTGTCATTACAGATGAAGACACTAAGGCAACTCCTGTGTTTAGTGTCCTCTCTGTTGGGGAATCCAGCTGGGCTATGCAGGGCAGGAAGGAGGAAGGCTGGGGTACAACACCTGCTGTGACATCGTTGGGCCAGGGTTGTACAGTCGAGTCAGAGAAGACTGAAAAAACTACCCTCTCTGTATAAGAAATTGAAGCCCTGCAGGAGCCCAGGAGCAAAATCTTGGAAGATGTGGGGCAAAACTCCAGGGGTGATCTTCACCGAAACCCGAAGACAGAGACCACGCTTCCAGCTAGATGCTTCTGTGCTGAGGGAGCAGGTTTGTGTGTGAAACAAGAAGTTCTGACAGGGCTTTCTGGATGCCATAAATATTTCATAACCTTAAAAAAAGTACTTATGATTTCTGTTTGTTCTATTATTATGTAAAAATATTATACAGTATTAAGCAACATACACCTCAGGCTGCCTCATCCCATACCTGACCCCGAAGCTATAAGGGGACATTTTGGCACCTGGGGCACACAGCAGGAGATACTCTTTTTCAAATCAATTTGATAATTCATGATATGGATCACAGATGGGCATTATTAACAGAGCACACCATCTGGCGACTTCCCACTTTAAATCATTACTCTTGCTAAATAGATGCTAAGCTTTCAAAATCATTACTTAGGATTTTTGTGTCCTCTCTATCTCGGCACCTTAGATCTACTCCCTTTCCCAGGCTTGACCTCTGTCCCAGCTAGGGATTAGGTGCCACTCAGACACAGGGTGATGGTGTTCACTGTGCACATATACCAGAATGAGAACAATTGAGATTTCAATGATTTCTTTCTTAGGGATATGAAATAATGTAGAAACATTAATATTCATGCATCCAGGCAACCACGTCTAAATAATGCAAACCTTCCTATGATGTGTCCGATTCATTAAGGGCCTCAGGAAGGACTAGAGTCTGGTGGAATCAAAGCAAGCAGTGGCACAGACATGATTTGAACTTAGTCTGCGTGACTCTAACACTGAAAATGTCCTCCCATCATGTGGTTCCCTGGGGTGCTATGAATTGGGGCAGACCCCACAGAACGCCCAACATAGCACCTCAGAATCTCAGTCCTTGGCAATTATTATTTTCATTAGAACCTTCCAGAAACATTGCTGTATAAATAAGCTGTGAGTGTGTATGTCTAGTTCTACACAAATAGTGAGTAGTTTCCCCCACCTGTCACTTACTTTTTATCACTTAACAGTCGGCATACCTTGGACTTGGGTCTTTTCCCACAGCTGCGGAGCTTCTTCTAGTTAGAGGGCTTTTTAAAGGATGGTCCTGAGATGGACAGTGTTGGCACCTCCTGGGTGTCAGAAAGTCGATAACTAACTAACTAAATAAATAAATTTCTGAAGATAAGGCCCAGCAGTTTTTCTGAGGCATATTTAAGTCTGGTAACCAGAGGGCTTGACCACATGAATGGGGCTGGGGCCCCAACTGATCAAGACTGCTGGCAGCTCACACATCAGTGTACCAGAGGTGTCCACGAACAGGCACACAGGACATCAGACTGTATGGCTCTGTCATTCACTGTATAAGTTGGGTAAGACACATAAAAGTCAGTATGTCCTGATCCACTATCAGTACAAAGCAGAGCCTAGAAACAATGCAGAGGAGAGCCTCCTTTTCTTCCCACACCCCCTTTCTCTGTCTCTTTGTATATTTAGTTATTTGGATGCAGATACCATATATTTATTATTATTATTATTATTATTATTATTATTATTATTATTACCAGCTCAGCCTGCCTTTGTGATGGGGCTGGCACAGCATGTGGTGCCAGGGATCGAACCTTGGTCCCTGCAGTTACCTAAGCTTGCCTAAGCAGGCGCTTTAGACCTTTAAGCCTTTTTGCCAGCCTGACACTTTAGTATATTTGGTTAAGAATGTAATGTAATACAAGATTAATATAACCATGAAGTACAATCTCACATGCTTAGGGCTGGCATCAGCTTGGAATTCACAGCTATGATATTTGCTACCTGACTTGATGCTTCATAGTGCTGCCTCCTGTGGGAGGGCACTGCCAGGCACTCCTTGCTGTGTCTCAAACATCTGCCACACTTGAGGCAATGGTCTTCATGGAAAGCACACATCGTGCCCGGTGGGAGACCAAGAATTGGCCTGTAACGTTGTCCCAGCAACGAGAGAAGAGTAACTAAAACACTGTGTGTCAGAGAACAGCCTAGACACAGCATAAAGATTTTGCACTTGGAATACCAAACCTGAATCATACATAGTCTGGGTACGGAGCCAGTTTACGAATGGTATTCAGACCTGAGAGAAGCACTCAATGCAAGGAGAAGAGAGAGAAATATTTATGGCATTGGGAATGTAACTTCTTTCCTGTGGACATTTTCAAGAAACTGATAATTAAGTCACAATAGTTCTTAGACTTTGATATTTTCAAAAAGATGCGAGAACACTCACTTATGGGCACCTACTACCTGCCAACTGTGTTAAATCTCAGAAAGAAGCATGTTCTCTTTTAATCCTCATAATAAAGCCGTAATTAGTTATTTTATCCCTGCTTCAAATAAAAGGAAATCAAGAAGCAGAAAGTAAAGTAGCACCAATTTGACTCAACAACCATGCCTGCCACATAAGTGAGACCACCCTGGGCCAGCCTGAAACTCATTTGACCCAGCAATCAGGGCCAGTGTGCCCAGTATGGAAAACTGCTGCAGAACTCCCTTCAGAGAGACCAGAGACAAGACCCACCCAGCTGACCCACGAACAGAACATCTCACCAGAGTGGCACAGCAGGTTCGCCACCAAGGGCTGCAACAGGAAGAAGTGGAGCTCAGAAGCCAGAGCCACACTCACCTGGATAACTTTGAACTTGGTAGATCCAGACATGGTGCTATGGTAAGCACTATACCAAAGCTCTAAACCAGAAGTCAGAAGGCAGGGCTGTACAAAATGACAAAGAGAAGGAGCAAAATGTGCTCTCAGGCCCCACGCCCACCCAGAACAAATACAGGAGACAATAGCATAGAAGAAATTGGAAATCACACATCTGAAATTTCTGAAATAATAGCATCTAAAGTAAAGAAACAACTTCAGAAAGGCATAGAGGAAATCTAATCAGAAATAATTTCTGAAGTAAAAAAAGAATATGTACAATAAAAGAAGTACTAAGTGTTTTGAAAGACAATGATAAAAAAATAGAGGAGAATAGAAAAATGATGGAATCCTTGAATCGGCAGTAGAGGAAAGTAATAGAATATATGAAGCAGATTCAAAGTGCTATACAGGAACTTAGGACCTCAATCAAAGCTGGTAAAACCATTTGAATGAAAGTGAAAATGGACTTTCAGACCTTAAAGACACCATTGCAGCTAGTGAAGGAGTAAGAAAAGATCTCTTAGGATGCAACTAGGATGCAAGAAAAAATAATTCAACATCTGCAAGATGATGCAAAGATCAACAGTGTAAGACTAATAGGCATCAGTGAGAAAGAAGGACTCTGTAAAAATGATATAAAAAGAATATGGGCAGAAGTAATAGCATAAAACTTCCCAAATATGGGGAAACAAATTGACATTCAAGTAACTAAAACATATAGAGCTCCAAATAATATCAACCCAATTAAAACCACACCCAGACATAATAATCAAGATCTCATAAATTCAGCACAGGAACAGTACATTAAAAGCCACTAGAGAAAAGAAACAGATCACAACCCATTAGAATAATGGCAGATTTCTCCTTATAAGCCATCAAATCAAGAGGAGCATGGAGCAAAGTATTTCAAGTCTTGCAAGAAAACAAATTTCCAGTCCAGACTGTTGTACTCTGCAAAACTCTCTTTCAAGTTCAATGGTAAAGTGAAATACTTCCAGGACAAAGAACAACTAAAGAATCTCATGATGACTGTATTAGTTACTTTTTGCTCGTTGCTGGAACAAATACCCAATACTCAAAATGAAGGAAGGAAAGGTTTATTTAGCTCACAGTTTGTGGAGGTTTCAGTCCATATTTGGCTGGTGCAAGGCTGAGTGGAACAGAGCAGAGAGCATCCAGTTCATGGCGGCAGAACAGCAACAAAATGGTGGCAGAGGTAGCCAACCAACACGGCAGTAGAGCAACAGCAACAGCTAGAGCTCCAGTCTGTCTCTCTGTCACTCTTTATATTACATTCAGGCTCTCCGCCTTAGCTCCCACCCTAGGCTACACCCATAATCCCAGAAGTACTTCCACCCATAATCCCATCAGTACTAAAACCTATAATCCCAGGGATCATGGATCAAGTCTCAAACTCTAGCAGTCCCCGCCCAATGACTCTATGAGGCTTTGGGGGGACAACTAGACATAAACCATAACAATGACAAAGCCAATCCTGCATAGTTTACTAAAAGATATTCTAGAGAGGGATCAAAATGACCACAACTCCATGAAGGAGAATGGAAAGAACTCACCAAACAGGGCAAATAATTAAACACAGGATAAAAAGAGGTATACAAAAAGTCTTTCAACTATTCTTTTGTATACAGCAGCAGAATATGTCCATCAGCATATTCTACAAATGGGCTTCTCCTGCACCCTATGGGTCATGATTCTGTCTGGGCCTACAGGGTGGTTATCAAGGGAATAGCAATAGCTCAGTCCCACAAGTGACACCTGGCCACCAGTAAGCAACATGGACGCTTTCCATGTACACGCCATACTAGAACTTTGTATGATATCCTATCCCCCAAATGTTAGAAGTTCTGGTCATATACTTACCATTCCAATATTTATGTTATGTTTTATTCTTAGTAATTCTTTACTACCATGGATACTTTTCTTAGTATCTTCGTATACATTCACCTATTCAAGTACTATGTGAGTACTCTGAATTGATTACAGGTTTGTACATATGATACACATATTCTGTCCTCTAAGTTAGAATCATGATTTGATTTGAAATTTGCAATATTGTTTTGAAATATTTAATTCAATTTTAACTAAGTAATATTTATTTAATTTTCTGAATATTGTTTAATTATGCTTTTTGTTTTATGATTCATACTGTATCTCTGACTTACAATCTACTTATAAGACATGGTATGATATTTTTCTCCTAGTATTAGAAACTTGAAAAAGAAAAAGAAAAGAAAAAAAAAGTAAAGTAGCACCTCCGAAGTTACACACTAAGCCAAGCACCATCTGCCTTTGAAGCCAGTGCCTTGCACCTCAACCCAAAAGAATTCTGGAGTTAGGACATTGGTAGAGCTTATCAGGCCAAGGCATAGAGATGAAGAGGCTCTCAGGACCAGTAGAAGTCTTGCCATAGGAAGGACGCATAGTGACATTGCCAAGCTGGACGTGTGGTCTAGTATACCCTACGATGTTCCTGATCAGTCTCAGATGGTGACGGCTTACTAGTTCTCTGCGTAGGTTCCAGATGCTTGGGTAGCATACGCCTTGTATGCCTGTGACTCTTCTCATGGCCATGGATCTTTTATACCAGAAAAGTATGGGAGATGTTTTCTTTCCAAAGCAAGCACCATTTTCTGGTACACCATCAGGATATCTGAAAGTGTCAGAAATGGAGTCCCCAAGTCTATTCATATCCAAGAAAGATTGTTTGAGAACAGTAATTGGCAGTTTCCAAAGTGGATGAAATTCACACCACTAATTATGAGGGAAATGCAAATCAAAATCACAATGAGATGTCACCTCGCTATTTTTAGGATGGTTATAATAAAAAAAGATTAAAGATAACAAGTGTTGGCAAAGATGTGGAGAAAAGAACCTCTGGTATACTACTGATAGGAATGTAAATTAGTGCAGCTGTTATGGAAAACAGTATGGAGGTTCCTTAAAACTATTTATTTACTTATTTATTTATTGAGACAGGGTCTCACTATGCAGGTCAGGCTGGCCTTGTGCTCACTTTTGTAGGCTCTAGGCCAGTCTCAAAATCAAAGTGATCCTTCTGTCTCAACCTCCTGAGTGCTGGGGTTACAGATGTGTGCGACCATGCCCGGTTGTGGGGCTGGCACCACAGGTGGGAATAGAACTCCAGACCCTGTGCTTGCCAGGTACATGCTTACGACTGAGCTATATTCTGAGCCTGATTTCCTTAAAACTTAAACATAGAAACATATTACATCAATGCTTGCCTGGCAAGCACAAGGGACTGAGTTTAATCCCCAGTCCCACAAAAAGAAAAGAAATATGTTATATCACTTTCAATGTATGGAAAAGCCCATATATTAAAAGGAAATGAAATCAGGGTTTCAAAGAAATATCTGCAGTCCCATGTTTATTGTAGCATTTTGCACAATAACTAAGACACAGGAATAAGGTAAAGTTGACAAATAGATATTCATAAAGCAACTGCAGTAAATAAGCAATACACTATTAATTTTAAAAGAGACAAAGATGCTGTTTTTTTGTGACAGTTTGAGTGAGTGGGGAATATTAGGCTAAGTGAAATAAGCCAGAGAGGAAGGAAAACAACCCTGCAGCATCTCAACCAAGTATGGAATCTAGAAAAGTTAAGTTCATAGGAAGAGAAAGTATAGTAGTTTTTAGAGAGTGGAGCATGACCTCAGATCAGTTAAAATTGAACTTCTCAGATCTGTGCTCCTCAGAGGAAGATGCATCCCAGTCATTGGAGGGTGGTTTTGACATGCACGTTCTATTTGTAAGCTTGTAGTTGGCCTTAGCTTTGGGATACCTACAGGTCAGTGATATACTAAGAGGCAAGGGCCGCCAGAAACAGGACCTGACACAAGTAGTTGTCAAGACCTAGATGTATGATTTGTAAATATTTTTCTTCTACCCTGTGCGTTACTTTTTCACTAGGTTGAAAGCACTATGTGAAGCACAAAATTGAAAGTTTGATGCAGCTCCCATTCCTTATTTTTGTTTTTATTGTTTGTGATTTTTTGTCATAACTTAGAATTTTTGTTTTTTTCAGAACTGGGGATTGAACTCAGGCCCTTGCCCTTGCCAGGTAAGTACTTATTGTACTGAGCCATCTCCGCAGCCCCTTAGAAATTGTGGTAAAGTCCAGAGTCATGAAGACTTTCCTCTTCGTTTTCTCCTAGGAATTTTATAGGTTTAGATCTTACATTAGGTCTTTAATCTATTTTAAGTTTTTATGTGCTTGTATATGATATGAGGCAAGGGTCTAACTTTATTGTTCTGAATGTGGATATTCATTTTTGTGAGCACCTTTTTCTGCATAGATTTTCTTTTCTTTATTAAGAGCTTTTGGTACCCATATTGAATTTATTTAATCTTACATACAAATGTTCATTTCTGAACTCTGTTCTAGCCCATTAGTCTGTGTTTCCACCCTCTACCAATACTACTCTAATGTGGTTTTGATTACATATATACATTATATAATTTTACATTATATAACTTATACATTATATAATTTTGATTACAAAAATCAGGAGACATGAGACTTCTAGATTTATTTTGGTTTTTCTTTTCTTTTCTTTTCTTTTTTACGTGTTTAGTAGAAGATCTAAAGTGTCTCACTACACGGACCAGACTTGTAGTGATCGTCCTGTTTTCAGCCTCCCAAGTGCTGGGATTACAAGTGCCTGCCACCGCACCCAGTCTCATTCACCATCTCACCACGCCTTGATGGCAGGGCCAGAATGGCACGCCAGGGATCAAACCCCAGTCCCTGTGTCTGCCTAAGCAGGTGCTTTAGTCACTGCACTATCTGGCCAGCCCTATTTTCATTTTTAGATATAATTTTGGCTACTCAAGGTTCTTTGAGATTCCATATGAATTTTAGTATAAATATTACCACTTCTGCAAAAAATTCCATTGAGATTTTGAGTGTATTAAATCTGTAGATTGTTTTGAAAAATGTACTATCTTAATAGCAAGTCTTCCAGTTTATGAACATGGATATTTTCCTAGTAATTTGTCTTTAATTTAGTTCAGCAATATTTTGTAGTTTTAAACATCCAACTCTTCACATCCAAGGTTAGTTTTATTCCTAAGCATTCTATTATTTTGGTATTACTATAAAAGGAATAATTTTGTTGGTTTCCTTTAGCTTCATTCATTATTAGTGCGTAGAAATGCAGTCAGTTTTTGTGTGCTGACTTGTGTCTTGCAACTTTGCTGAATTAATTTATTAATTCTGACTTTTTGTGTAATCCTAAAATTTGCAGAGATAAGATCTTGTCTAGAAATATAGATAATTTTACTCCTAATTTCCAAGAAGGTTGGGTTTTATTTTGTTTTCTTTCCTAAATGTTCTGGCTTTAGTTCTCTTCATTTTAAGAATTGGGAAATTAAGCCTTAGAGAAGTTAATTAACTCACTAGAGGCAATGTAGCTAAGCATCAGAGTTAAAGTGAAAATTCATGACTTTTGAGCTTCTCAGCCAAGAATTTACTCAACCACACTGCGTAGGATCCTACCTGATTGAGATAGAAAAGATGGGAGCGTTCTGAGTGTAGGGCCATTTATTTATACCCTTACAAAGTTAGCATCCGTACTGGGGGCCAGACAAGATCCAAGCGCCTACGTAGCCAAACTACCTCAGTCTTGAGAAAGCATCTCGCCTGACTCATCTGAGGAGATGAATCCTAGCTCAGCTAATTTTTCTTCTATGTTGTTTAGAGATTGATACATTCCTAATCACCATTCAAATGTAGCTAAAGCAAAAGGATGCTGAGTGTAATTTCATGTTTGTTTATTTTTTAATAATTTGGAAGGCAGCACTAATTGGAATAAATTGCTGTCAACACTGAATGCACTGTGAAAGATGCCTTTGCAATTATATCCTTAATAGCCATTTGTGTTCTTATAGATTTGAGGATTTCCTCTTAAAAAAAAAAAAACAACAAACAAACAAACAAACAAAAAAAAAAACACGGAGTCAAAATTTTAGAGCCTGAAGATACATAAGAGAGAGAGGAAACAAGACAATAAAGAGAAATTTAACTAACCCTTTTCTTTTTTCCTTCCTTTGTCCTTTCCTTTCTTTTTTTCCTTTCTTGGAGACATAATGCAGGCTTCTTGCTAGCTGTTTATAAAGTCAGAAAGGAGAAATTTTTTCCTCTTTGACCTTGGCTGCACCGGTTTACTTGTAACCATTCATTTTCCTAAGACAGGAGTTAAAAACCTGGGAGAGGATTTAACTTGGTGGATCTTAATTAAGAACTTTCAGAATTTGTTGACTGTTTGCTTGCTTATGTACATATAAATTATTTTTGTCCCTGACCCACTTAGCAAAGCATCAACAAGGAAGTGGTATCATACTATATCCAGGAGTCTACAATTTGAGCTCAGTCTACTCTAAAAGGGTACAAATTCTGTATGACCTGTGTGAATAGCATTTTTTTGAGGCAATAGGCCTAGACTCAGCTGGCATCTTTGGATACCATTTGTTCTGTAATAACTGACATTCTGTGGCAGCATGTAATATAACCAGTTATCAGAAAACAAATATTAGCACCCCACCACCAAAGCCAGTTAAACCTCCGTTTCCCAAGATTCCTGTCTTATGTACACATTTAACTACCAAAAGAATAAATAGGCTGTAATCCTAGCACTCAGGAGGCTAAGGCAAGAGGTAGTTGAAACCATCCTGTGCTGCAAAGTGAGCTTAAGGCCAGCCTGAACTGCACAGGGAGACCCTGTCTCAAAAAAAGACCATTTTTTTAAAAGAATAAACAATAAGTAAGAATCATAAATAAGAAAGAATAAATAAAAAAGCTGCTTCTGTCCCAGAGTGGCTTGGGATCCTCTTCCAATAGTCTTTGGGGGAGAACCTCAGTGACAAGCCTTGGGCAAAACCAAGTTTATTTGATCTGGAAAACAAAAATGTTCACCATTTTCCAAGCCCTATGTGTATCCTTGTCCTTCCTTTAGAGCAGCTACTCTTTGAACGCCATGGATGCCTCATGTATCATTCTCCCAGCTATTGTGCACACCCCCTCGTCATCTTAGGATATTAAAAATCCATTGTAAGTATTTTGCAACACCAGGAACGATGCTAAGCATTTTCGTAGATTGTCCAACATCTTTACCCTGTATACAACGTGTAATTTCATACAACCCTGTAAGTTGTCATATTCTGTAGATGAGGAAGAAAACTGAGGCTGATGAAATATTTGTATCTCTGCCAAAGTGAAGGAATCTGTGAGTGACAGAGCCAGACAGACTGGCTCTTAGGTAGTTAGTGACCCTAAAAGTGAATTCCCAGAAGATGAATGATCAAGATTGAGATGTCCACATTTCTGGTATATTTTTCTATCTGGCTCCTTTTCTGGTTCCTTATTCAGTTATTTGGAAGTCAATTGGTTTTGAAACATGAACAACCCCCTTGATAGCCATATGGAGATTTGCTATTCTGCCTACACTTTAAATTAACCTTATTGATGGGTTTCCTGCCAAGCTTAGTTTCATTTATTATGCATGTTCCTTTTGGTGGGTGGAAGAAAAAAATGTGTCAGAATTATCCTTTAAATAAAGCAATATATGAGGAAGTCTTACAATTTTTCTTAAGCTTATTTTTATTTGCCAAGCTTTTTTGTAGTTTGGGAGGGGGCAAATGTGTTTATTAAATAAAAAGAAAAGTGTTATCTTGAAATAAGGATATTTCAGTAGTACACAAGCTGCCAACGAAGAATGGATCTTTTTTTCTCCTTCATTCATCATTGTCAGTCGAGGACATTCGCAGTCAGCAGTGAGGGGTTAGGTGGTGTCCAAGTGGCCGGGTCTTTATTTCCTTCTGAGCCTACATAAGCTTCAGACTGAAATCTTGGCCTTTCCGGACTGTAGAACATAATTACTACAACAGCTGGTCCCAAGACTCTCTATAGGACTCCAAGTCTGGGTCAGGGTTCTCTGACGTGAGTTGGAAATGAGTGCTCTGTGGGGTGTTTGCATCTTGGCCTAAAGCATGTGACTCTAAGCAGGGGAATAAGGGGACATGCCTTTATTTAATCTTTTTTTCTATCACCTAAGATTATAGACACTGTGTGTCTATAGGTGATAGAAAAAAGATTAAATAAAGGCATGTCCCTTTATAGTCTTGGCTTTGGTGATCTAGGAGAAAATATTGAGAGAAGAACGTTGGGTCAGTACTTCTCATAAGGAGCTATTTTGTGATTGTTCTGGTTGAACTATACTGGAGCAAGGGAAAAGGGAGTGGTTTCCAAAACAATTCACAGCTTAGTGGTTTCTCTAAATAGCATGGAGCTCTGAAACTTTTCTTTCTGACTGAGAAAAATAATGATCCAGTTCATCAGTAACATGTGTGGGTTTGTTCAGAGAACTTCTGATAGAACCTGTGGTTCCAAGCCCAGGAGGCCTCATGCTCCCTTTCACAATAAACATTTGGACAGCCCTTTTTGCTACCATGAAATGATATTTATATATGACATGTGAAAAATATGTTGTTCTAAAAGAGAACTACAAGGAAAGCAATTCTCAATAAGAGAAGTATCTCAGTGTATGAATGTCCAGATAAGACTACTATTGAAACATAATTTTTTAAAAAGGTAAAATCATGACTCACCCAGATATAAAAATAATAAGAACTTTTTAAAATTTTTTAATTAGTTCAACATGAGAAACCAGGCAAATGTTACATAACCTGTTTAAGAGAGACACCGCAGAATGGACATATTTAGACATCAGGAATATTGAACTGAAAGTAAATAGAGAAAAAAAAAATGATCTTCTCTAAAGTGAGGAACATGGGGCTGCCTGGCAAGTGTGAGGTTGTGAATTTGAACCCCAGTCCCACACACACACACAAAATAATAAAGTGAGGAACAGAAGCTAGTTGAACTTTTACCATGCAGGAGAGAATTTACATGAATAGAGGCAAATATTATTTTCTACTGTTCTCAGTTGTCTACCTATGACAGAGTTAAAGAATAGCTCCCCTGGAATCAGAATCACAGTTAAAAGGAGTGTGTTACAGACAGAGTAGCTTCTATTGAGGCACAGACATTATTAATAAGACATTTCCAATTATAAATAAAAACCTATCAAATGAAGCAATCACACAGGCTGGCTGGCCACAGGTTGAGTTGTCACTTTGGGTATATGAACAAAAATGCCTCTGATATTTTCTGAAGTGCAAACCAACTTGTTATAGTTTAAACCTAAAATGTCTTGCAAATGTCTCTTGTGTTCAGAGATGGGGTTTTCAGAGGTGATTTGTTGTGAGGGATGTATGCTCCCCGGTAGATTAGTCCACTGAATGTGGATCTTGCTGAGCTACTGCAAAGAGACTGAGCCTGGGTGGAGGAGATGGGTCCCTGATGGGCGTTACCAGGAAAGGTGCGCTCTTGTCTTGGCCTCATCCCCTCTCTTGGGCACTCCCCCTTATGCTTCCTGGCTGCTAGGAGTTGAATAGCTTGCCGTGTCCCACCTTTCCATCGTAACAGTCTTGTCTTGGAACCATCCAACCATGACCAAGCCCTCTGAAACCATGATCCAAACAAACCTCCCCCACTGCACATTGTGACTGTCAGGTATTGCGTCACAGAAATAGGAGAGCTGACTTTTAATTATAAATAATGGAAATATCTGGCAAGATGTTTCAGAGTTGAGAAGCACACAGAAAATCCTTTATGTCGTGAGTGTTGCTGCATGCTGGCAGGGATCTACCACCCTGGCTTTAGCCACCAAATGTAAATGATCCCCTACCTGTGAGCTAGTCATGGTGAGAACCAGACAGAAATATTTCACAAGTTAAGTCCCTGAAGTGAAGACCCTCATGAAGAAGCCCTGTCACAGCGGAAGTCTGTCCCTGTTGCACCATCTACACCCTGAGCCACATCATCTGATCCTCCAGGCAACTGTTAAGGCAGGGCTATGCCAGACGTATCTGCAACTTGGAGAAATCACTCACTTCCTCTGAATCCCTTTCTTCCAAGTAAAAATTCCCAACAAAGTGAGAAAAAAAGAAGATCCTTCACTGAATGAAGCTACCCTCCCACGCATGCACAGTTTGTTTGAACAATTTGCTTTTGCTTCTCTGAAGAGTTCTAGCCATGAGACGGTGCTACTGGGTAGGATGTGGGTGGGGCATAGAAAATGGCACAATTAGCCTGTCCCGTTGACTACAAGGGACATGCTAGTGGTGAAGTGAGTGAGGTGGTTCAGAAGTGAGGCGACCGAGCATTTGCCATGACTTAAAGGGCAGCTGCTACACAAATTCAGCCCAGTGTTGGTAGATATCATTTGTTTTTAAAAGAAACTAGAAATCTGGAATTTTATATGCAATTTTTAACAATATGGTTTTTCTCTTTTTATTTTAGTACTGAACCCAGGGCTTAGTACATACTAGGCAAGCACTCTACTGCTGACCCCAACTCAGCCTAAAACTTTATGATTCTTAAACTTCAGTCATATATTTATACAGATAAGTATGTGTGTATAGATATGTGTATATAGATATACACATCAGTCACGCATTCTGCCTCTTATGATGATGCCCGTGAGTGAAAGAGTCTGTCTTAGTTATCAGTTAGTTAATTCCTTTGAATCTGAAGAAAAATTATGAAGTAGATTTTATTATAGTCTTCAAGAGATAAGGGAATATTTACTTGGATGAACCAGGCTCATATAATAACAAGAGTGGAATTTAAATTACTGTTATATTTTCTGATACCAGGTTGCCCTTCAATATGTGAATAGACCCCAGGGTTTTGTTGTCTTCATCTTTAATGACTCAAAACCAAAAAAGTGCTAGCAACTAGAGGAACTTTTGCTGAAAACAGCACTTATGCATTTATTTTGATAAGGGCAGCTTTTTCTAGAACTCCTTGATCCGGGAGTTTGGGGAGCTTGGGGAGCTCTCTGGCCCTGGAGGAGCCCCTGGAGGAGCAGCTGGGGTGTGCTGGTGTCCATGGTGAGCTGGGTGAGGCACTGGCTGCTAGCCTGCCATCCATCAGCTGGTGATGACAATGGGCCCCTGGGGGCTGCTTTGGGAAAACGTTAGAAGCTATAATTGAAAAGCTCTGCTGCACAGGCCACAAGTCACAGTTCTCTTTGTGCATTCCTGTTTTGCCCCCAAAGGCCCTGAGGCCCCACCAAACACCAGGACCAAGTCATTCTGGTGTACTTAAGCCGTAAGCCATTGGCAGCCCTTTGATGATGCTTGGCCTGAAGTGCTGTGCAGCCTCCATGGGGCAGTAATGACATCTGACAAGGTCTACACATTAAACCAGCCTTATGGAAAAGGGAGAAGCTTAAGATGTCCTGATTGAAATATTCATAGGGAAAATGATAGGCTGAACCCCCCGACAGAGCATTTCTTCTCTTACAGCAGCAAATACTGAGCTACAAGCTTTTCATGAGCTTCATGAAATCCTTCAGGGCTCCTTCCCTGCATGTGTGTGTATTCACTCACTCGTTCCCTCGCTTGCTCATTCATTCATTCATTCATTCATTCATCACCTCACATTACTACTTATTTATTTGTTTGTTCGTTTGTTTGTTTGTTTACTTATTTTCAGAACTGGGGATTGAACCCAGGCCCTGGTGCTTGCCAGGCAAGTGCTTATTCTGCTGAGCTATGTCCCCAGCCCTTTAAGTCAATACTATTTAAATCAGGACATGTTTCTATTTCTAAGGAAGGGTATGTGGGGTTCCTAGCCTACCCTGGGGGAGCTAGCAGAAATAATGGTTAAGAATTAGACCTTAAGGGCAGGCAAGTCAGCTCAGCAGCCTAAAGTGCCTGCTTAGGCAAGCTTAGGCAACCGTAGGGACCATGTTTCTATCCCCAGCACCACATGCTGTGCCAGCCCCACCTCCAGGGCAGGCTGAGCCAGCCATAATACAAAAATAAAATAAAATTTAAATAAATAAATAAATAAATAAATAAATAAATAAATAAGATCTTAAAGCCAGGAGATTTTCAAACAAACAGACATCCTGACCCTTTAAAAATGTTTTATTACATTCATAACACATGTTTCTTAGAGACAAAATAGGAAGAAGGGAGATAAAAATGAAGTCTTGTTATTTTAGCTTTTGAAAAAAAAAATGTGTTGTCAGGTTCAGCTACAGGAAAAAAGCTTAATGTGTCTGAATCTGAGGAAAAAATGAGGCAAAAACTAGCAAAAAATTTGCTATATTCTCTTGTTCATAGAGAATATAAGGTGATAGCTGAGTTCTCTCATCCTTCTCTTTGGTTAAATATTTCTCTTTTTAATAGACAAAATGAGTAGAACAATTATTATATATATTTAGAGTAATTCAGTATATTGAGAATTACCCACTGATCTATACTCTGAGTTTGAACTTCAAAGCAGTTTAGGACCTTCCCCTCTACGTGTGCTGGAAATTATACACCATGATGCAGAGCCTCTCCTGCTTAAGAAGTAAAACAGAAAAAGAAAACAAATGTGGGAATGAAATGTAGGGCAGCATAAATGGCGTAAATGGAATGTAGACTGTTTCTGGGAACATAAAGTCATGAATAAAGATGATCAAGCATCTCTGAGCTATGTATTTTAAGATTAATATTTCTCAATAGAACTTGTCAAAGTGAGTGGCAGTGGAATCCATAATAAGTACTTTATTGAATTATATTTAGTTTAAATATAAATGTAAAAAGGCACAGTGAATTCTCATGTCAAATTATGTCATCCCGAAGTTAATTAGTTGTACCACGATTCAGACAAGAATTCCTTTTAATTTGGGAAAATACAGGTTTGTGTTTCTAACAATTCAATCGAAGAGTTTTTTTTTAAGTAATGCAATTTATTTTTTAGAACAGTTACAGATTCACAGCAAAATTGAGTGAAAAGTATAGACTTCCTATATATATCCCTGGTCCCAACACTTGTATGGCTTCCTCTGTATTGCCCTTCTGCTCCAGAGTACTACACTTAATAAACATACATTGACACATTACCACCCCCAGGTTTGTATTTATTGTTCACTTGTGAAGTTGTACACTCTGTGTGTTTTGGCAAATGCTATTTATCATTACCTATCATTAAAGTATACAATATGGAGTAGTTTTACTGCTCTAAAAGTCTGTGCTCTGCCTGCTCATCCCTCCCTAACTCTTGTAGCACTTATCTTCTTACTGTGTCCACAGTGTATCCATACGTTTGCCCATCCTGTAATGTACAGTTGGAGTGACACATTATGTAGCTTTTCAGATTAACTTGTTTCACATAGTAATGAGCACCCTAGTTTCTTCTACGTCTTCTCATAGCTTGAAAACGCATGTCTTTTTAGTATTGAATAATATTCTTTTATTAGGAAATACTCTATAAATATTCATTTATGGAAAAACGTCAGTAGTTTCAGTTTTTGGTCATGAAGCTGCTAAAAAATCTATGTGTATGTTATTACGTAGCATTGCCTTATGAAAAAAATATGTTTACTTTCATAACAAGCTGCAAAACTATCTTTCAGTGTAGTTGTGCAGTTTTGCAGTTGCCTGCAGTGAATGAGAATTCTTGCTGCTCCTCGTTCTTGCTGATCTTGGTGCTGTCAGCTACCTGGATTTTGTCCATTCTAATAATACTCATTGTTGTTTCAATTTGCATGTCCCTAATAAATATGATGAGCATCTTTTAATAAACTTGATCTCTGTCTTTCTCCCGCTCTTTCTCCTTCTCCCTCTTCCTGTCCCTCTCCTACTTCCCCCTTCTCTGTCTTCCTCCTCCCTCCCTCCTTTGCACCTTTCCCCTGGGTGTGTACATGTGTGTGTGTGTGTGTGTGTGTGTGTGTGTGTGTGTGTGTGTGTGTGTGTGTAAGGGTGACTTCTTTGGAAAAGTATTTGTAGGTTTTGTTTACTTTTTAATAGGACTATTCATTTTCCTACTGTTAAGTTTTAAGAATTTATATATTTGGTATAATCATCCTTTGTTAAATATTTCTTTTCTTGGGGCCTTGTAGGGTAGCTCAGTTGTTTAAGTCCCCTTGGGTAAATCCAGTCAGGCACAGGGAACTGTGGTTGAATCCTCAGTTCCCTCTGCCATTCCAGACCT
>PVJA010020702.1:0-28877 GCA_004027025.1 Myocastor coypus | reverse complement strand
CTAGAAATTAAACTCAGGACCTTGCGCTTGCCAGACAAGCACTGTGTGTCTGTTTGATATCCCTAGTCCTCGAAAATGATTTTTGAGATTCGTTCCCTTTCACAATATCTCTTGTACCTTTCAGATTTTATTCACTCTTTCAGGTGGAGATGAGTTCCTTTTACCTCACAGCCTCTCCAGCATTTGTTATTGATTGACTTCTTGGTGATAGCCATTTTTTTCTGGGGTGAGATAGAACATTTTCTTTTTTATAGTTAGTACAGGGTCTCACTACACTGATCAGACTCATAGTGATTCTCCTGTTTTCAGCCTCCCAAGTGCTGGGATTATAGGCAAGTGTCACCAGGCCTAGTCTCAGTCCCCATCTCAGTGCACCATGGGCAGGGCCAACATGGCACACTGGGGATTGAACCCTGGCCCCTGCATCTGCCTAAGCAGGTACTTTAGTTTGCTGAGCTCTCTGGCTGGGCCCTCAGCATTATTTTAATTTGGATCTCTTGAATGACCAAAAGATGTTGAACGCTTTCTCATATATTTATTTGTCATTTGTATTTCTTCATTTGCTAAGTATACATTCACCTCACATGCCCATTTTGGGATTGAGCCTTTGGAATCTGTTTAATCAGAAGGAAAAACTGGGATGAGAAAAAAGGTTAAAAGAAAGAAAGAAAAATATACATATTTATGTATATATATATATTTATATATTTATGTATGTATATATATATAAGATAGTTTGGATCATTGTACTCATGATTTCTGCTGGTCTACTGAAAGGAGCAGTTAATGCTTATTTTTTTTATTTTTCCTTTTTCTTAATTTCGTATAACTTTTTTTCCACCAATTTTGCAGGTTTCTATCTGGTAACCTAAACAACTACAATTTTAAGATAATATTATGCAATAAAACAACCATTGTTAAATTCCCATTACTAGGGGCCCAGCAGCATGGTTCAGTGGTCTAAAAGTGCCTGCTTAGGAAAGCTTAGGGACCTGCAGGGACCGCGGTTCTATCCCCAGCACCCATGCTGCACCAGCCCTCCCCTCAGGGCAGGCTGAGTCGGCCATAAAAGTAAATAAATAAACAAACAAAAGTTCTGATACAATAAAATAAAATAAAATAAAAATTCTTTTATAAAAATTCCTATTACTTTGTTTAATTAAATTTGGTATCACTGCTATTTTTTCACAGTTTTATATTCTTTAAAAATTTTAAAAAATTAATAATAAAGAAATAAATTAATGGATAAATACAAATATTTTTGTAATCTGTTTTAGTAAGTGAACATATACTGAGAACTTTGTCTTCCTATGTTAATTTTTATCAATATAAATCCTGTTCTTTTTTTAAAAAATGTTTAATCATTTTAACACAATTATGCCACTCTTTTCATTAATATTTGTCTAATATATTTTACCTATATTTTAAGTTCAAATGTCCCATACACTAATGTTTTGTTTACCTCACTTATAGAAATATGTAGATGGATTTGTTTTAAGCCCCTAATTAAGAACTGGAAATAGATTGTATTAGTAAAACAGGTGCTGAGTGCTCATGAGGTGCTGGTTCAATCCCTTGCACAAAGAAGAAAGACAGAAGGATGAAGCCAAGCAAAGAAAGAAATAGAAAATAGTTAGATTTTAAAACGTTAGTCTAGAATTGTTTTTATTCCAATTTTAGAGAGATAATAGCACAGAGGGTGCTATCTTATGAAAATTACAGATTGAATTCTGCTATACAATTGATCGTTATCATAAAGATAAATCAAGAACCATAAAGTTGGGCGGCGGCCCCACCGTAGTGGTGGCCGTGGTGCTTTTTGATGGCGGACATGGAGGATCTCTTTGGCAGTGACGCGGACAGCGACGCGGAGCGCAAAGATTCGGACTCCGGATCCGAGCTGGACTCCGACCAGGAGCATGCCCTGTCAGGCAGCAACGCCTCTGGGAGTGAGAGCGAGCAGGGCGAGGCCGATGCAGGGCAGCCGAGCAATAAGGAGCTCTTCGGGGATGACAGGGAGGATGAGGGTGCCTCGGGCCACAGCCACAGCGGCAGGGAGGACCCGTCTGAGCCCTCTGACAACAGGTCGGAGGCCTCAGAGCGCTCAGACCGCGAGGACAACGATGGCTCCGACGCAGAGCAGCGCAGCGGCTCCGATGTGCAGCATGAGGACCAGGACGACGGGTAGCGCTCAGAGGCAGGTGGCTCGGACAAGGCCGGCTCTGAGGAGGATGGGTGGGGTGCAGAGGACAGGAGCGAGCCATCGGACGAGGAGAAGAACTCTGATGAGGAGGAGCCGCCTGCAGCGTCCGATCAGGACCAGCTGCCCAATTCCGACGAGGAGGACTGGCCCACGCTGTCTGAGGACTAGCGGCCAGCGCTCTCCGAGGAGGACAAGGCCGACTCCGACAAGGAGCAGCCTGCAGCGTCCGACAATGAGGACGAGAAGCAGAACTCCGAGGATGAGGAGCGGCTCCGGGGCTCTGCGGAGGACAAAGCGCAGAACTCAGAGGATGAGCAGGCCCTGGGCTCGGATGAGGACCGCAGGCCCTCAGAGGAGCAGGAGGAGGAAGAAGAGCAGGAGCGCAAGTCAGACTCTGCAAGAGGCAGCGATAGTGAAGATGAAGTCTTGCGCATGAAACGCAAGAATGCAATTGCTTCAGATTCTGAGGCGGACAGCGACACCGAGCTACCCAAAGATGGCAGTGGTGCCATGGACCTGTTTGGAGGCGCAGATGACAACTCTTCTGGCAGTGATGGGGAGGACAAACCACCCACCCCGGGCAGCCCCTGGATGAAAACGGATTGGCTCAGGCGCAGCAGGAGGAGGAGCCCATCCCCGAGACCAGGATCGAAGTGGAGATCCCCAAAGTGAACACTGACCTGGGCAATGACCTGTACTTTGTCAAACTGCCTAACTTCCTCAGTGTGGAGCCCCGACCTTTTGACCCCCAGTACTATGAAGATGAATTTGAAGATGAATTTGAAGATGAAGAAATGCTGGACGAAGAAGGCCGAACCAGGTTAAAATTAAAGGTAGAAAATACGATCCGGTGGCGGACACGCCAGGGTGAAGAAGGGAATGAGAAAGGTTAATGTTTAGTTGTTTGATCAATCTTATATACCTATATGTATTAATCTAAACTGATCCGATGATGAAAATATGTAATATAACCATTGTTAAATTTAAACAATAAAAGAATTGGAAAAAAAAAAAGAAGGGAATGAAATCAAGGAAAGCAATGCGCGCATCGTCAAGTGGTCAGACGGCAGCATGTCTCTGCACTTGGGCAATGAAGTCTTTGATGTGTGTACAAGGCGTCGCTGCAAGGTGACCACAACCACCTCTTCATCAGGCAGGGCACAGGCCTGCAGGGACAGGCTGTCTTCAAGACAAAGCTGACTTTCAGACCGCACTCCACAGACAGCGCCACACACAGGAAGATGACACTGTCGCTGGCAGATAGGAATCAGGATCTTGCCAATGGCTGGCCGAGACCCCGAGTGCCAGCGCACAGAGATGATCAAGAAGGAAGAGGAGCACCTACGAGCCTCCATCTGCCGCGAGTCGCAGCAGCGCCATATGCGGGAGAAGTAGCACCAGCGTGGGCTGAGTGCCAGTTACCTTGAGCCAGATCGATACGATGAGGAGGAGGAGGGTGAGGAATCGATCAGCCTGGCTGCCATCAAGAACCGCTACAAAGGTGGCATCCGTGAGGAGCGCGCCCGGATCTACTCCTTGGACAGCAACGAGGGCTCAGAGGAGGATAAGGCTCAGAGGCTGCTCAAGGCCAAGAAGCTCAATAGCGACGAGGAAGGCGAGCCATCTGGAAAGGGGAAGGCAGAAGATGATGACGAGGCCAGTAAGAAGCATAAGAAGTATGTGATCAGCGACGAGGAGGAGGAGGAAGACGACTGAGGCATGAAATGTACAGACTTTTATATCAATTGTACAGTTTTATAAATATGTAAACATGAGCTATTTTGATTGAAATGGATTTGCATC
Organism: Myocastor coypus; assembly: GCA_004027025.1. Classification (NCBI taxonomy): domain Eukaryota; kingdom Metazoa; phylum Chordata; class Mammalia; order Rodentia; family Myocastoridae; genus Myocastor; species Myocastor coypus. The sequence goes on along the minus strand of PVJA010020702.1, from coordinate 24,871 downwards.
TGTGTAATTGTAATTGTAATACAAAAAACCCTTAAAAGCAAAAAAGAAAAAAAAAAAAAGAACCATAAAGTTCTTTTATCTCTACCCTGAGTCTTTTAGAACTCGTGTAGACAGAGTCCCCAAAAATGTACAATCTCTTTAATCATCTAAATTCTTGCAAATAGCCGGGTGTGGTGGTGCACACCTGTAATCCCAGTACTTGGGAGGCTGAGGCAAGAGGATCACTGCGAGTTCGAGACCAGCCTGAGCTACAAAAGTAAGTTCAAGGCCAGCCTGAGCTGCATAGTGAGACCTTGTTTCAAAAAGACAAAATAAAATAAAATAAAATAAAATAAATAAATAAAATAAAATAAATTCTTGCAAATAAAGTCTCCAAAGAGAAACAAATAATGTTTTATCAAATCTTATCATACATTTAACAAAGTCATAGAGACTTACCTAAGCAAAGAGAACACCTAAACCATTTGACAATTGAGCAAGAAAAATGCCCGCTCGTAACTAAAGAAAATGTTACAGAGGTACACCGACCCCTTGCCAGCCTCAGACATACCAGGGAATATGTCTCATACTATTGAAATATGGATTATGGTTTTGTTTTAGATCTATGGAAAAAAATGTATAAGTTCACCAAATCAGAAACAAAAGCTCCATGCTTGTTGGTTCTCCCAGTCCTCTGGCCCTGGATGTATTAATTACATATGTGGATATCACTAGCTTCTGACTAACTGATGATGGAGGCAGCTGGGTTGACCAGAGTAGACTCCACAACTTGTCTTCCAACAGGGTAACCTAGTAGCCTCAATAGTGGCAAGAACAAGAGAATCCACCCCACTGGCAAGCACGTTTTAACCTTTCCTTGAATTATATGTGCTACATGCTACATGCTGACATAAGTCTCATAATTGGGCTTACATTCAGACAAGCCAAACACTAGAATGTTATAGGGCAGAGGATCAGGGTAGAGTAAGGGTAAAGTATTGAGGCCATTGATCGAATCAATCTACCAGAAAACAACTCACAGCTAACAATGAGAGAAACAAGCCTTAGCGCGCTAATATGGAGGCTAACAGGGAACCACCTTCCCCAGGGAAAGGCAAGCTTAAGTTGCAGCAGCGCTTCTAGGAAGGACAGGCTTGCCCTTTAGTATGAGCCCCTCACCGGCCTTTGCTTACTTTTTGAAGAGCTGGAGCTTTTAATTGCTGTGACTCAATTTTAACAAGGAGAAAGAAGCAACCCAGAAGAGCATAGTCCTTTGTCTCACATTACATTTATGGCAGGAAACAACTTGATAAAGTGACATTACCCATAAACCGATGTAGTATTTATGTCTGAGGGATCGCAAGCAATTTGAGGAATAAGACAGGTCCCTTGTAAGTGCTGTTAGGGAGGCGTTGATCCTTGATTTGCATAAGCTATGGCTATCTCTTCTGAATTTTTTTTTTAAAATCTCACATTAGTAAGTAGAGGAATTCCAAAAACTGGGAAACAGCTAGATTTTGGAGGTACAATAACAAAATACTGAAGAGCTATTTTCATGATTATGAAATAAATTAATGGTTTCCATTTTTGTATTTTGACACATTTCTTTTATTGCTTGAGTGTGTGTACAATAGTCACCACACTATATATATATATATATATATATATATATATATATATATATATATATTCTAGTTTGCTTAGGTAACAGTATTATATTATTATATTGATGCATGCTTTTGCATTCACTGTTAAAAAACAGGGCAATAAAACTGAGGTGATTCGGACCTAATCTGTGTTGCCATGGCAGAATGAAAAGCTAGAATTTCTGCACATATTTTAAGCCTCCTCCTTCCTTAATGCACTGTGTCATGTTCTTAGCTTTCCCCCCATGGAAGATAGGCTTTCGATGTGCATGTCAGCTTGGGGGAAATCATGCTCCTATGTATTAGCTGCTGACTCGGTTAATCCTGTTAGAATTTAATTTCCCTTGATTGAAAGTGGTGTTATCACTGGGTGCTGAGTGGCCCTTTCCTATGGGTACATATAAATCCTGTTAGTCCTTTCCAGACTCCAGATGTTCCAGAGTATTTGAAGGTCACATTGTTCTGAGGGATATTTCCTCTCAGGTTTACTGGACAAAGAGAGTGAAAGTAAAACTTTTGCACATCAAGGTCTTGTTTGTGTCTGGTTGAGATACTGGACTGAGGCATCTGGATCAGCCAGTGGTCTGAAAGACTCCTAGCAACTTTCTATATTTTCTGCATTAATAAGTTCAAAGACTTTTTAAAAAAAAAGAGTCTTAAGTTAAAATATAAAATATGCTTCATTGGTGAACAGGGTGCTTGCTCATACAAATCATTCCTGTGTCCCATTCTTTAAATTTTACTAAACAAAGCAGGTTCTTTTCACATGTGTGACTTCCATTCACCATTTGCCCAGGAAATTCTTTCCAGCAATTATGAGGATTTGTAATGCAGTCACTTCTGCAAGATGCCAAGTTCTTCAAGATCTTTTGTACTCCAGGCTCCCTTTTTCTGCTCCTCATCTATTGGCCATTTCCGGCTAATTATCTTCCTTCTCCAAACACATGAAAGCCAGTTCTATTCACAGCTTCTTTTGCTACTTTTTACCTCCAGTAATTAAATTTTTGAGAATGTTTAAGAAGACACCATGGGATAAATTGACATGTTCGTTGCATTTGTAGACTTCAGACATTAATTAAAATATATCCACCTTAGTAGTAGTAATCAAAAGATAAATTTATATGGATAACTTTTAAAGCTTTAATTTAACTATTTCTCTGACATTAATTTGGTCATCAAAGATGTCTCCAGCAGTCTATAGCATGCTGTGATTTAAAGATAATTAGCATACTTTTCAAAGCAGTAAATGTTTTCTAACAAAATTGTTTGCAAGGGTATCAAATAAAAAAGTAATTCTGATAAGCTTCATTAGAAAATCCAGGTGGCAATGTGTAGATACCAGCTCTTTTCTGAAAAAGGAAAAACTGGCTTTGTGAAGCAGTCATTATTTTTGTTTGATATTAGAATATTTTTCTGCTGATATCAGGGGTTTTGAATTTTTGAAAAGAGCTGGAGTTTGAGATTTTAATGAGCTATTTCTGAACTTATAAATATTGACATACATTTTAATTTTGAAGTTGTAGACCTGGTTTTGCTTCTCATACCTCCTTTTACAAAGAGGAGTCCTAGATCCAATTCTCAGTGGCAGTTGGGTGCTACTGCTCCAGGCTGACTGCAGGACAGTTTGGCAGATCTTCAGTGGACCATAACTTGTGTGCTACTGTCCAGATATCATACTATAGATACATGTTTTTATTTGACCAGCAAGCTAATACTTACACCTGATCACTTAGGTCAATCTTGAGGATAGTAAAACCAGCATATAAAAAGGAACAGGTATACACACACACACACACACACACATATATATATATATATATATATATATATATATCATATATATATATATATATATATATATATATATATATATGCTATTTAGAAACTGCAGAGCTCTGCAGATATTGGAATGGCTCTGGAAGGCTGCCCTTTTGTAAAAGATATTTACATGAGTGAAGCAATTCTACATGAGCATGGCACATAGACAGTGTGACACAAGTAGTCTTTTGTATTCCACCTCTTTCTTTTTACCTAGGAAGAATCTTTTAACAGTGAAAAGTGATTAGGAGTCTGATCTTTGGCCCAGACAGAGATGACCACAGATTTGGTCTGCTAACAAAAATCCCTGCTCTCTGTGTAGTCCACAGCCCTCCACATCAGCCTCCACTCTAGGAGCCCAGCTCTGTCTCTCCGTTTAGCTCTTCTATAAGTTTCAGTCTCGCTCATTTTTTGAGTCTCATACTCTGAATATGGCTCCTGTTTTTCTTCCTGTTAAGAAATGTATTATTTTTCAGTTGATTTGTTTGTCATTTTATATATGAAAATTATAGAGTCTTCAGAGAGAAAGGAGTAAATTTAACACTTTCTTGTCGTAGCATGCTAAACTATTACTTGGAAAAAAAATAAAATATAGTTTTCCACAATGCTCATAAATTCATAGTTGGAATGGACTTCCCAAAAGAAAGAACAGATTAACCAAAGAAACATAGACAGAAGTCTCTCAGCGTATGCACTTTTTATCTCTATGAGAGATACCAGGGGACTAGTAGTCCTCAGAGAGGTGCCCTTGGGTGGTGGCTTATGTAGCATCTTCTACAAAGACCAGTAAATTCATAGATAATGACAGAATAAAGAAAAATGGAACAATTTTGGGTCTCAGGTGGCAACTTGTAGGATTGGCTAATAAGAAACAAATATAGATCATGATAATAAAATTTGCATATGTAGATTCCTTCGTTTTCCATCTTCTGGCCTAAAGAGTCAACAAGCCACTGGTGGTGTAGGTATCTGGTCCAGTTGATTTTCTATGGAAGAAAGTAGATGCTGAATGTCTTCATTGAATATTTGTGTCCTGATTTGAGGGAAATAGGAGAACAGAGAATATTTCTGCATCTGTTTCTTACAGTACTTGCCTCCAGTTCATGCTAAAAAGTCATATTTTATGGTAGTTTATTTAGCCCCCCACATACTAAACAATGTAAAAATGTGGAAAAGGAATAATTTAGATAGTGGGAAAACAGAGTAGGGATGGTAGCTACATGGCCTTTGGAGAGGAAGCCTCTCAGATTACAATGGTTTTCTATTTTTTTATTATTATTTTCCACTAAAATGGCAGTGTCTTTTCTATACTAAGGTTTTATTATTGCCATATATCCACTATTAATTATCTCCCATTGATACAACAGAAGATATGTAAAGATATTGAGAAAAATACATATGGTACATGTCAACCAAATGATATTAGTTATCATTATAATAAAATGCATTTAAATGACTTAGAGACAAAAACAAATTAAGCTTATAGTTTGAGAAGTTCTTTGTATAATGGTTCACATCTTTAACTGTGAAAATACGCAATTCTAAATTCAAAACCCTAATTATAAAGCAGACTGAAGCTGGAATCTGCTTTTGGTCCAGATGGCGGTGGGTGACAAGTTCCTTTAGCTCAGTAGAGGAAAGCAAACAACTGAGGATTCAAACAGGCTAATACTGGTTTCCCCAATTAGCTACAACCAAATATTATATTGCTATACATTGCAGTTTTGTATGTTTTTGCTTTCAATGATTTATGAATTATAATGTCAGAAAAAGGTAAAAGCCTTATGATACTCATAAAACTTTGTAATACACAAAGTGTAACCTAGTAGCTAATAATAGAACTTCGAAATGCATAAGGCACAGTACAGTAGAGATCAAGGAGAAAATGTGCTCGAACCTCTCTGTACTGTGCTAATGCACTCAGAGAAGATTTTAACACAGCTCTCTCTACAGGATAAAAAGTAAACAAAAAACTGACTTAGCAAAAGTTTGTGATATAATTAATAAAGCTCACCAAATGGGCACTTGTACAGCAGCCAACAAACACCATGTTAATATTACTCCAAGGACATGCACACAGAAGTGGGTTGTGTGCTTGTTACAGCTAAACATAGCACTGAAATCATACACAGTATGTTCTCTGGGCAGTGTAAAATTCAGCTCGAAGTCAAAAAGAACAACAAAATATTTGGTTTTACATATGTGGATTCTAAATATTGTTCTTTTAAATTACCATCCATAAGGGAAAAACAGAAAGTAGTTCAAAATAAAAACTTAGGAAACATAGCTGAACCTACCACTAACAGGAAGTTCATATGTATACAGCATAGAAGAGAAAAATGGGAATAAATTATCTAAACATACTTCTCAAATTTTTATAAAGTAATAGTTAATTTACTCTGGAAAAGAAAAGGAAATAATTAAGATTGAGGAAAAATATGGAAACAGTAATTATAAAATAAAAGATATGAGCAAAGACGTATGTTGCTTTTTTAGATAAAATAATGAATTTAATAAAACACAAACAGATTAAGAAACAAAAAGTTACAAAGCAATGATATATAGAATGAGAGCTGGTGTATGATTATAAATAGAAAAAGGAGAATATTATATTTTCATAAGAAAAGAAAAAGAGACAGTGAAGAAATGTCAGAAAAATAAATCTTAGAGCTGGTGAGATAGCTCAGCAGACTAAGTGCTTGCTTAGACAAGCACAAGAGCTTGGGTTCAATCCCTGGCATCACACACCGTGATGGCCCTGCCCCCAGGTGTGCTGAGCCAGTGACCAAGTCCGGAGGTGATGGAACATGCCTGTCGTCCCAGTGCCAGGGAGGCTGAAGACAGTAGGATCACTATGAGTCTGAGCTGCATAGTGAAAACCTGCGCAAAATGTAAAAAGGAAAAATGGAAAATTCAATGATTATGGTAGCTATCTAAATACATAATACGAATGATTTTTCCAAAAGAAAAATAAAAACTGAGCTACTTCCCCTATAAGTTCTGACAAATATGCAAGAAACATGTGAGACCAATCTCTCACTAATTATTCCCCTTAAAAAAGAGGAAAGTCACTCAACTGACCTTTTGTTTCTTAAGCCTCCTGTGCAACTCTAAAATGACCTTAAATCTAATACAATGGTATGGAGAAAATTCTCAGCCAGTTTCTTTCATGAATATCAGTGCAAACACAAACAATGTAACAATGAAAACCCAATAATATATAACTAGAGTGGCTCATCCTGGCAAGGTCGGGGCTGCCTCAGGCTTGAACCAGAGACACACATTCAAAGCTGAATCAATGTACTTCACCACAGGAAAAGAATAAAAGGTAAGGTATCTCAGAAGATACTTTACAAGCATACAACAAAACTCAATATTCAGAGCATAAAACTACTAGGTGACTAGAATAGAAAAGAGCATTTTAAACTAATAGTGTCTAACCAAGCTTTCCCTGTGGTATTAAGAAGGATACATGTGATCATAACTTATGGCCATCATTGTAATAGAGGCCATCGCAATTCGGTACACGATACTCTTTTTCAATCAGAAAGAATGAATAAATTGTCATTGTCTGAAAAATAAATGGGTACGTACATGGAAAATCAAAATAATCTACTGATAAACTGTGTTAATAAATGCCTATATTAAAGTCATCAAGTGCTATATTCATTTAAGGAATAGAAACATTTCAACTTTATATCTATCTATGTATTACATATATATATATATATATATATATATATATATATGTATAGGAACAGTTACAAACCAAATTTTCCTTAATATTTTACATAAATATTGAAAATTCTGAGTAATTCCTGTTAGATTTGTTTTCTCTTTGTGATGGAGATTATAAATTGGTGTTTTAAATACCATTCACACTCATCATGTGTCTAAGGTCTTATTCCTTTAATTTATACTTTTTTATTTTTCGAAAGTAGAGGTTTTTTTTAGCAAACAAACCCTTAAACACTGCCACCTACACTGCATAATTTTAAAGAGATTTCCTTGATAATAGGTGCCCTGGGCACCTGCAGTTCCAGCAACCACATAGGTGCAGGTGGGAGGCTGAGTCCAGGACTTTGGAAGTAACCTGGGCAAGGGAGTAAAAAAGAGCTAAAAAGTAAACAAACAAAAATGTAGCCCTCAAAGAAACAACCTATCTAACTAAAATTTACAATAGCATAAAAGGCAAACACCTATTAAAAATCTAAGAAACATTTTCAAAACCTCTGATTAGGAAAATATTTGAAGAAACTGAAGAATTTCTTAAAATAGGTGCTATTTTCAGGGCCCGGCAGGATGGCTCAGTGGTCTAAAGCACCTGCTTAGAAAAGCTTGGGCGGGTTCAGGGACCGCGGTTGGATCCCTGGCACCACATGCTGTGCCAGCCCTGCCCTCAGGGTGGGCTGAGCCGGCCATAAAAATAAATAAATAAATAAATAAATGTTCTGAAACAAGAAAAAAATAAAATAAAAAATTCTTTTAAAAAATAGGTGCTATTTTCTTATTCTGAAAGACAACCTACTTTGAGATGCTAATACAGAACTCTTCAGATTAATTTATTGATTCAGCACAGTCTTTTTATAGCTGCCAGATTTTTGTGCAAATTAAGCTTGCACTAAAATTTACATAAGAACAGAGCAAGGGATTGGTGCTGAGAGTAAACAGAACATCTGCAAGAGCTACCTTCCGGAAATGAAGACTTAGGTTACCTCTTACCAAGAGAAACAACAGCAAGTCAGGGTTAGATGGTCTGAAGAACAGAGAAATGGGGGGAAGCAATAGAATTCAGGAGTCAATAGAATTTAACATTTATTCATGGCAAACAGCAGATTCATGACAACAGTCACACATTAGAGTAGTAAGTAAAAATATTTTGTTTTCAGTAACTGACACTGGGTCAATTAAATATCTATGTGGAAAAACTTAGATGTTTCCCGGTCATCATCTGCAGAAAAATCAGCTCTGGGCTGATCATAACCTTAAAAGACAATATAAGTGATAAAATAATGAAGCTTCTGAAAATTATATAAGAGAACGAACTCGTGTAAATGGAGTATGAAGTGATTTCTTAAACCAGAAAAGAAGGAAAAGGAAGAAAATAAAGATATTTGCAAAATACATGACTTCTATTGATAAAAATGTTTATTTAGAAGTTATAAATGTTCTAATAAGTCAATACAACAGTGGGCAAAATTCTTCACTTATTTCACAATTAATCATTGTGAAATCACAAATTAAAAACATTGAGATACCCTTCATTTTTTTTAAAGAACTTTTTATTTTATTTTATTTTATTTTATTTTTTCAGAACTTTTGTTTGTTTATTTATTTAATTTTATGGCCGGCTCAGCCTGCCTTGAGGGCAGGGCTGGCGCAGCATGTGGTGCTGGGGATAGAACCGCGGTCCCTGCAGCCACCCAAGCTTTCCTAAGCAGGCGCTTTAGACCACTGAGCCATCCTGCTGGGCCCCAAGATACCCTTCATTTTAGTAAGATTCTTTCAATGACAATGTCAAGTGTGAGTGCTATAAAGAGGGACTGGATCTCTCATATGGAAGATGATGGAATTTTAGAAGTCATTAGATTAAGACCCTTTGCCATTAATTCCCCTGAAAATACTTTTCTTCACATTGAACACAGTTATACCATCATTCTTATTCATTTCTAAAGCAATTTGAGAGGTGCCCTTCTTGAGTGTCTTTATGAAGCATATTAGTAATATTCAGTGGAAACACAGGCTCATAACAACAACCTCAAGTGCCCACATCCATCTTACTGACACCCTAACCTGACACAAGGCAACTCCTGGCTCTTTTGCAAAGTCAAATGCCCATGAAACGTACGTGTTTTGATTTGGGCATGAAGGTAGCAGTAATACTGCAACTGAAGACACTACACCAGTAAGGACTTCCAAAACTGCTTCAAAAAGTGGCAAGAATAATGTGTTTAACATTAGAGAAAAGACTTTGGGAGGGAGATTAATGGCAGTGTGCCTTTTATTTCATGACTTTTTAAAAAAAGTTTAAATATTCACTGTTATGATTTGAGTCTAAGTGTCCCCACAAAGCCTCAGGCAGTCATGGAGTCTGTACTTTGTGATTAATTCATGATCGAATACTGAAATTATGAGTGTGTTACACCCATCCTGGGGTGGATAACTTGAATTTAATATAAGGAAGGGAAAGAGCTTGGTCTCTGCCACTTCTGAACCCTTTTTTTGCTCTGTTTTGCTGTTTTCTGTCTCCACGTGCCACTCTGTCTGCCACGTGCCACTCTGCCTTGGAGCCAGCTGATTATGGACTGAAACCTCTACAAACTAAACTGAAAAGATCTATCCTTCCTTAATTTGGGGTGTTGAGCATTTTGTTCCAACAATGAAAGAAAAGTAACCGAGACATCCACCATATTTTGTAGCACATTTCACACATTATTGGTGGACAAATAACATAGTAGCATCACTTTTGAAACTGGTAGTTTCAAACATCTGAGTATATATTTGTCATATGACAGCAAAAATAGAGAAGTCTGTTCAATCTCATGGCTGACAGCAAAAACATTTGTATAATTGTGTTATTCATAAAGTAAATGATATATAATAATAACAATAATAATAATGCTTAGTAAAACAGCATAGAAAACAATTGTTGCAGTCATATGATCTATTCTCTTTTTTTTTTTTTTTTTTTTTTATGTCTTTTTGAGACAGGGTCTCGCTATGCAGTTCAGGCTGGCCTTGAGCTCACTTTCGTAGCCCAGGCTGGTCTCGAACTCGCACTGATCTTCCTGCCTCAGCCTCCCAAGTGCTGGGATTACAGGCGTGTGCCACCATGCCTGGCTGATCTATTCTCAATATGTGTATTTTGACTTTATGTGGGCTTTATCATGTACAATCTATACACACATGATAAAGATTTTTTTGTTGTTGTGGAACAAGGGATTGAATTCAGACCCTTGCACTTGCCAGGCAAGTGCCTATTCTACTGAACTATCTCCTAAGCCCCCCATGATTAAGTTTCTATTTATTATTATTATTATTTTTGTCTTTCTGAGACAGGGTCTCACTGTGCAGTTCAGGCTGGCCTTGAACTCACTTTTGTAGCCCAGGCTGGTCTCGAACTCTCACCGATCCTCCTGCCTCAGCCTTCCAAGTGCTGGGATTACAGGAGTGTGCCACCACGCCAGGCTTGATTAAGTTTTTAGATACAGTTGGGCTCACAGTTCTATCAACTTTAGAACATCATAGTCAAACACCTTAATATTAATATACAAAGTCATATTAAATTAAAAATTTACTTATCTAAGTAGTAAGCATTGTATTTATTTTATAGATAACATGCTATTTAGAGGATAAAATAATATCTGAAAGACTGGCATTAAAGTCATGTTTCTGTATTAATTAACTATTTGTCTTGCTTCAAATTTTTAATCTACCTTCTCCTTATCTTTATCATATTTAAAAAAATGATAATCTCAATTGCTGATATATGATGAATATATTAAATATCAGAAACAAAAGTACTTAGCTCCTGCCTGGCAGATGATAGTTGATTTACAGTTAACACTTCTTTGTCTAACACTTTCCTGATAGTTTTTCTAGCTTAGAGCAGTAGATATTCTTTGCATTAACTGTAGTAGGAGTAAGTAGCCAAAGAAGGATAATTCTCAGTATTCACAACATGAAAATTACCTCCAGTCATAATGTCTTCTGAATAAGAGTGACATTCCGTGACACTTTGCATTACATGACATGCATTGAGTTGGAAATTATTTAATACAGGTTCCTATCTTACAATTCTTGTATCCTCAGATTAACTCAGTACTGGAGATTTATAATATGCAATGGATTTCCAAATTTTGCTCCCTTTGTCCACAACATGAATAGTGTCCATGATAGCTGTGGCTAAACTTCTTTCTTAACTGTTGGAGACATTTTGGAGCTGGACAATACTGATACAACCTGTTATACACTTACATTACCATCTCTTCCATTATGACACATTAACCTGAAAAATATCATGGTTATGTTTGTCTCCTGCTTTACATTCAAGTCCTGTCTAATTCATGCCTATTTCACTTAATCTGCCTGTACATTGTGGGCATAGAAGAAACCAATATGTCTTGCCAAATTATTCACCAGGGTGAATTCTGCATCCAAGTTACCTTTTCATCTTTCTTAAATTTTACAAAAGGATTTTGGCTTCTTTCTATTTCAATTTCCTGGTAACATTAACATTCAATTTTTGTATTTGACATTCCCACAGTTGGGTCTAGATTAATGACCAGCGTGATTTCCCCATGTTCTCTAAGCTTACTGCTCTTGATTATAAAATTATAGTGGTGTCTTTCTGCCGAGGAAATAGGATATGCAGAGTGGTTCATGTGACACACAAAATCAAATAACAAAGTGAAAAATTAAGCTATATCATTACCAATCATAAACTCCCACTCTCTGAAAATAACATTAATATTTTGATGTGCTCAATATATTTTAGCTGAAGTGAACTAAAGGTAAAATTTCCATTGTATAGGAAATCATCACCTCTCTCCCAAATAGCAGTTATTATTTATAGTACTTTAAGGACCAGGATGCAATGGTCTACTTATACGAGCATAGGAACTGTCACAATCTCTTTCCAACATCTTCATGAGTTCTTACTTGGAAGGCACTACTTCTCAGCCCCACTTCAAGAAGCCCCAACTCCTTGCACTTTCCCATGATCTTGTGCTAGTGGTTTTGGCTACTTTGTGTGCGACAGCCTGCTTTCATGTATCTTTTTCCCTTTACCCATAATTCCTCAGAAAATAATCCCTATTCTCGAATGTGAGCCACCTCTGCTGGTTGACGTCAATCCCTGACACAGTCAACCTCATGCTTTTTGGTTCATGTGTGAGAGCACAGGCACAATCCTGATTCCTCAGAACACACAGCAACCAGGCTGCAACTTTTGAGCAGGTTTTTTTTTTTTTTTTTTTTAATTTCAATAGAATGGAAGAGGAGCAAAGCTCAGTGACCCTTTAATAGCAGCAGTGTAAATAGGATCCCATCTGATGCCTCTATATTCCTAGTATTAAGACCAGTTCTAGTTCTCTCTACGTTCTAGAGAAAAAAATATATATATATACAAAAAATGCAAAACAAAACATTTTGATTTTATAAAAGAGTCTTGTGTGTATATATAAGAATTAATGTCAAAACGCTTTGCTGTAAGCTGAATCTCTTGTAGCAGGACCCTAAAAAGAAAAGCGTACATTTTGTTCCCCAAAACCTGCAAGAACTATGAGAAAGTAAATATATATCATTGTAAACTTCCAAGATTATGGTAATTTTTCTGCTCATTTTCATTATTTTGCAAGATTAACCCCTTCTTTTTCAGGGTATGAGATCAACACGCACTATATGGGGGGGGTGGATTGACTCTTTCTTGAGAGTGACATTTATTTAATTAGACTCTAAATTAGTGAGGTTAGGCCCACATCATCAGTATTCCAAAATTCTAAGTATTTAGGTGTTGCTTCTTTTCTCCCAAAAATTGTAAACTGCATTTTGCTGAAGCAATAAACAGAGTCCCTCTGTTTTAGCCTAGAACTATGCACTGTGGCAACAGCATTTTATGTATCCTATTCTTTCAGCCACTTTCAGAGAAGCAGAATACTAAATGTTATGGAGAGTCAGAGTCCGAGGCATCTCTACAACTCTCCCTCCGTTTCTACACCTTGAAGTTTCTGTGATTGGTATTTTAGGAAAGAAACCAACTCTCCCCTGATGATTTCCACAATTCCGTGATCATTGGTATCACTCAAGCTGACTTTACTTTCACAAAACAAATCTGGAAATATGAGTGACACACAAATCATCCACTTGTACATAGCAAAGGAGTTTACACCAAGCAAAAACAACAGGCTCCAATAAGGATCAATCTCTTCATGAATTTGTGATTGGGAGAGACCTTGCTTTTATTTTTTTATTGATTCTACACACAAAGGAAAGAAGAGTGAAAGGGTCTGTGTAGCTGATTGATTACAAGGATGATTGCTATGCATCAGCTCCCTTTAGGAGAAACCTGTGCCTGATTGCTCTGATGGGAGCCTCAGAAGAGGTTCACCTGGGGTGTGCTTCCCTGTGTCTGGGACTCACAGGCCTGTCTGCTGGCCTGTTCCTGCATAGGGTCCTTGTGAACGCTAAGATAGATCATCCACACTCATCTCACTCTAAATCTAAGATGACGGATTGCAAATATACATTTGAGTCTTCATGAAATAAATGCTGGAGTAAGGAAGATGTGAGTCCATGTTTAGATTTAGTCATTTCTCAGACATGATCGTTGTCTACATTTTTTTTTTCTGATCTACAATTGCTTATGCTGCTGAGAAAGTAGAAACTAGCATTTACACCACAGAACTGCTATAAAGAAGAACTACTATAAGAGATTTCTATGTTCAGACACTTTTGTAAAGATAAAGGCAGCCTGAATGATATCAGTAACAACAGAATTGTGCAAAGTTGTTTGTGAGGCAGATTTCCAGCCCTTGGTATATGTGTATACCATGCCACAGACATAAGCCTCTGCATCTTACCACATGCACACATGTATGTGATATCATGCACAGTAATAATTTTAGGTGATACTTCTGACTGATCAGAAGTCAACAAATTTTCAACAAAGGACTTTATAGTATAGATTTTACAGTTCCTTTGGCATATAGTCACTGTCAGAGTCACTCAAGATGATACCTCTAGTGTGAATGCAACCAAAGATTGTATCAGTGAATAGAGTTTAGCAGTGTTACAGTACACACTTTTGTAAAAACATATCATATCTTTGCTTTGACCTGTAGAATGTGGTTTTCTGGAATCTGTGATAGATCCTCCCTGACTATGGCAATGGGATGTTAGTTGAAAAACATAACAACCTTTGTGATGTCTATCTCAAACATTAAACAGTTATGCTTGAATCTCTAGTTACAATACATTGTTCCTATTGAGAATAAATTGATTTGTAACATCAGCTCTTATATGATTCTTCATCTTTTTTATTTTTATTGATTTTTTTTATTTTTTACAGTGCATATATATTTTTTTTCAGGACCGGGGTTTGAACTCACAACCTTGTACTTACCAGGCAGGTACTTGTGCCATGGAGCTATCTCCCTAGCCTTACTAAGGTGCATATACTTTTATTTAATTTGCATACTTAAAATTTTCTCATTTTTATTATTATATATACATAATCACTTTTTTATGTAGTTCACTAACTGCTTAACCTTCTCACTAACTTTCTGAGACACAAGCAGGCCAGAGACTTGCCACTGAGTGAGAAAAGGAACTGTAGCCCCTTGCAATTGAGAAAATACAAGTTTCTTGGGAGATCACACTGGCATATGGTTTGTTATTTTAAGGATAACAGCACAATAACATGTCTTTGTATTTTGCAAAATGCCATTCCATTGATAAAAGTTTGTTTACAAAGGAAAGAAAAGCTTTTATTTACTATATTGAAACTTCTAAGATGTATTTCACACAAACACAGATCTATCTACATCTCAATTGTACTTTTAACATTTGACAATTTTTAAAAAATTTTTTAATTTTTATTTTATTTTTTCTTGTTTCAGAACTTTGTTTGTTTGTTTGTTTGTTTTTATGGCCGGCTCAGCCTGCCCTGAGGGCAGGGCTGGCACAGCATGTGGTACCGGGGATTGAACCGCAGTCCCTGCAGCCACCCAAGCTTTCCTAAGCAGGCGCTTTAGACCACTGAGCCATCCTGCTGGGCCCCAACATTTGACAATTTTAATATTATTAGAAAAAAATATTTCCTAACATGAAGTACGTTTTCTATTTGATGATGTGTTATGTACAAGAATATTGCTTCAAATAAAGTAATTAGTGAATCTTTAAAACAAAAACTTTTTAAAAATAGTATATTTAGTCCAGCACTTGGGAGGCTGAAGCAGGAGGATTGGTGTGAGTTTGAGACCAGCCTGGGCTACAAAAGTGAGCTTAAGGCCAGCCAGAACTGTATACTGAGATCTTGTCTCAAAAAGACAAAAAATAAAATGTATTTAGTACAGGGCCTACAGGGGCTTGCTACGCAGGTCAGACTCATAGTGATTCTCCTACTTTGAGCCTCCCAAGTGCTGGGATTATAGATGCGTGATTCCATGCCTGGTTTCATTCACTATCTCAGTGTTCCCTGGGGATCAGACCCCATGCCTTGCATCTATCTAAGCAAGTGCTTTAGTCCACCGAGCTGTGTGGCTGGCTCTTGATTGTCAGCTGACTAAAGTTAAGAAAATAAGATTATTAGCCATACATTATTAGTTCTTTTACTTGTTATCATAGGTCAGTGGTGGCAAACCTATGTCACATGTGCTAAGGCAAAGTGTTATATTTGAAAGCTCAGAAAGTTGACCTTGTATGCTAGGTAGCATAACAAATATCTTAGGAATGGGACAAATCTAAACCCAAAATTCATTTATACTTTATGTGACTTTGTACATTTGGTGTGGAAGTAATCTCACAAAGTACTTTAATAATTTTATGCTTAAACAAAGTTTAATGGAATAGATTTTTCTCTTAACATGTTTAAGAATTTGGAGCATATTGAATTTCAGATTTTTAGATTAAGGATGCTGCTATACCAGTGGTACCATATTTTTGTTGAACTATTTCTAGGATCAACTTATTCTATTCTCATGAACTTTATATTTCTCTATCTCTATCTTGATCCCAATCTAGATTTAGATCTAGATCTAGATTAGCAGATTAAGTCAAGTCAGTCCCTAGATCTTAAATCTCATTGAATGTTTGCATATGTATCTCATTAACTTTCCCTAGATTGAGATCTATAACATTTCAATTCCTTTTGCTTCTCCTAACCAATCACCTAGAAGGGCTGTTATTATTTTAGAAACTTTAAAAATATCCCAACAAAATTTATAAACAAATTCTTTCTTTTCCTGTTAAATTTTGAAAAGGTTAGATAAATCTATTATGCATGGTATTCTCTTACAAAAAATTATTGCATGTCAATCTCAATAAAACATTTGATGAAGCAATTTTTTCACAGAGACCCCCCCTCCCCGCCCCAGACTGCTAGGTAAGCAAACCACAGTATGTTCTGAGGTCTCCAGAATCACTCTCAGTGGAATAATTGGCATGGGTGGAGAATATATAATAAGAATGCCAATTGAGCACCAGCCTGACAATTTTGCATCTTTTTATTTTGAAGAGAATTAAAAATTTAGAAACAATACATAATTTCAAAACAAGATGATAAAAAAGCAATAATAGTTGTTATATTGCAAATTGTTATCTTCAGAGTAGTTGTTCAGATTACCAGATATTACCATGCAATAATTTGCAGTTTTGCCAAGCATTTCCCAATATTGCCCTTGACCTTCCCTAACAGAAATGCTTTCAAGCAATTTGGATAAGTTGAATTTTATAACTTCTTAAAATGAGCATGTATGACATGGATTGAATTAAATTTTTTTAAAGCAAAGAAACTGCACTTAGAAGTCAGAAATTTAGTAGCTAATTCTATGAAAAATGAATAAAGTGTTTAAGTCACTTTTAGATTTTCAAAAGCCTCATATGTCCAATTC
Organism: Myocastor coypus; assembly: GCA_004027025.1. Classification (NCBI taxonomy): domain Eukaryota; kingdom Metazoa; phylum Chordata; class Mammalia; order Rodentia; family Myocastoridae; genus Myocastor; species Myocastor coypus. The sequence goes on along the minus strand of PVJA010020702.1, from coordinate 7,818 downwards.
ATTCTTAAGCCAATTACATCTATTATATGGATGATAGTAAATTGTGCATGAAATCTATACACATTATTTTAAAAGGACGTTATTTATGTTGTAAATGATAATTTTACATTGCTTTAAAGATTCTTAATCAAGATGGTGAAACATAACTTATGTATTAAAGATTTAGCATTTAATAGAAAGAATCAGTGCAGCTATGGGACTCTATTTGCCTGGACAGACGTAGTCCATGCTAGATCGTGTAGATTCAAGTTTATCCCATGTATGTAACTGCTTGTAAAGATGCAGTGTCATTTAGTTATTGAAGCATAATAAACCAATCTAAACCATGGTGGCTTAGAACAAACATCACCAATTAGCTCATAATTCCGTGAGTAAATCTGAGAGTGTGTATTGGGGAGAGTCAGCTGAAAATGTGTCTACAGTCAACTGGAATCTAGTGAGAGCTCACTGCGCTTTAGTAATCCTCAAGGTCAATTGCTTCCCTCTTTTCCATCTGAATTTTTATCAAGTAGTCCAGCCTTGTGCTCTTTTGTGCTGTGTGTGTGTGTGTGTGTGTGTGTGTGTGTGTGCACACGCGCACGTGTGTGTGTGTGTGTGTGTGTGTGTGTGTAAGTTTAGAGGGGTTATGTGACATATCTTGAGGTCTAGGTATAGAATTGGCCCCAGTGTCATCTCTATCACACCCTACAAGCAATTTAGAAGATCAGTCTTCACTGAAGGACTATGGAAACAGATTCTACCTTGTGGTGGTAAAATCTGTGATTTGACATTGTGAAGAATAGGGGTGTCTATGATGTGAGGTAAAGAATTGTGGGAAGTTATACCTACTTCCAAATATGCTATGCTTGTTAAACATTTATTTATATTTTATAAAATGTTCTGCAATTGGTGGTGTTACTTTATTATGTCTCAACATCTACTCCAGTGGTAAATTTTTAAGCACAGATTAAATCTCATCATCTCTCCTACATGACCATATCTCTCAACCTTCCTTGTCTCAAAAGAAATTAAAAGTGATGTAGAACTTGATACTAGGGCAAAATGGAGATGGAATAACAGGAACTAGGTTTATACTACCACTGGGAGCAACAACAACAAAAATTTTTTTCTTCTAGGAAAAATACAAGAAAAGGAGCATCAGGCAATAAAAGACCTGAGAGATAGGATGCAAGCAGAGTCAGCCTGGTGATTTTCCCCCCAGTGCCTAGAGAGTTTCCAGTCTATGTTACAGGAAAAGCAGGCAGAAAATGAGGCTAGAAGACCCATTCACTGAGATGACAGGGGTGAAAATCTTGGGAGTCCAGTCCAGTTAGAGTTCATAAGACAAAAGGCTAGAAGGTAGCAAGCTAAATAAGCAGAAGCTTCCAACCGTATACTGGTGATTGCTCACTGTGTGTGTGTGTGTATGTGTGTGTATGTGTGTGTGTGTGTGTGTGTGTGTGTGTATGTCATGATTTGTACCCAGATGTCCCCACAAAGCGGCATGTGGTTATACGTGGGGCTTTTCAGACATGGATAAACCTATGGATGTGACCCTGGGTTTAAGGGTGTAACGTTGATATTAATGCTGAGTGCTACCATTAGAGGTGTCATGCCCTGGGGGTGAGTGTTGAAACTGTGCAGCCTGGATAGAAGATAAGTGTCAGTCAGAAAGAGGGCTTCTGCAGGCACACTACTTCTGCCGCTTGCTTGCTGCTGCTTCCTGCCCGCTCTACCATGTTCCCCTGCCATGCCACTCTGCATCGGAGCCAGCAAACTATGGACTAAACCCACATGACTGTAAGCCAGAAAAAAACAAAAACAAAACAAAACAAAACACCTTTTCTCTTTTAACTTTAGGTGTTAAGCACTGTCTTAGCATTGAGAAAAATAAGTGTATGCACAAAGAAACATCTGAAGGTGAAATTTACAATATCTGAGAGAAAAATGGCCCTGGTGAGAATTAGGGGGTTCTACTCCCTCTAACATCCAAACTCAGACGCATAACAGTAGAAACAAAAGGAATGAAACTGATAAAAAGGGAAAACTCAGTGACAAAACTGAGCATCGATAAGCCATGGAATGTCTTGGAGCAGCCTACACCAGGGAAGTATCCAAAGAGAGGAAAAAGAGGGACATGGATTAAATTTATTCAAGCCATGATAACTGAGGATTTTCCAAGTGTGATGAAAATCCACAGAGTGGAGTAGTTTGAGCAATCTAAGCAGTAACCTAAGAAGTAAACAGGAAATTTTATATTATAATCAAATTGTTATAAATCAGGAATAGAAAGAAAGGTCACAAAAATTTAAAAGCCACAAAAAGAAATGTATTGGATGTAAGTGGAACAGATAAGGGTGCAGTAAACATACCAACAGTGTAATAAATCATTACCAAATACAGGCTATCACAAGAAATCAAAACTGATTTAGTACTGGAAAATCAATCTATGTCACTATATTAGACAAATAAGTAGGAAAGCTAATATGATATTTTTAGTTGATGTACAAAATCATTTAACAGAATTCATATACATTCCTGGCAAACTCAGTGAAGAATAGAACTTCTTTAAATTAATTAAGTGAATTTATCAACAATCTAAAACTAACAATACTTAATAGTTAAAGACTAAATGCTTTCCCTTTTGGATCAGAAAGAAAGGCAAGAATATTTGATCTTCACTTCCTATCCATCATTTCATTTAGAAAATCTAACAAAATGTTAAAGAAAAAAGGCTATGAGACTTAAAAAACAAAACAACAACAACAAAAACAGTTTATCAGGGTTTCAGAATACAAAATCAGTATCAAAGAAGAGCAGAAAGGAGATTACCAAAGGACATCAAGAAACTTTTGGGAGTGATAAATATGTTTGCTACTTCAATTCTGGGTATGGTTTTATAGATTTATACATGTGTCAAAACTCATCAAACTGTGACTTGTCTATGTTATTATCAATAATACTTCAGTAAAGCTTTTTAAAAATAAGATAATGATAGTCTTCATCTGTACCATCTTCTCATGGGCATTTTACCTTTAAAATGCACTGTAAAATAATATGTATGTGAAATGAATGAATGGTGAAATATTGACAAAAATATCTTCGTTATTTTATAATTCAGAGAAGCAGCAAAGGCAACTTTCTATGAGAAAACAAACACTTTAGCATACTGGCCATGTCTCAGTCTCTTCCAGGATTGGCTCCTAAAACGCCTTTATCTAAAGAACCCATGAGGTAATTTGATTTTATCAGTGTTGGGTTCATGTTCTCTGAAATGTGCTTGACAGGATAGGCACATGAAAAGAAGGAGTGCTCACTTTGCATGGAGGGGATGACTTACATGTTCCCTGGGCTTGCAGTAGCCAACTATAGAGTCTTAGTTGCATGAAGCTCTATGTAATTACGGTAACAATAGGGATTTGAATAATCATTCCTCAGTGGAAACAGATTCAAAGTTAGAGAAAGAAAAATATTTTCTCCATTGGTGTCTTTAAACTTCTCTAGACATGTTAGGATTCTGTAGAGATATTTCTGACTTCTCCATTTTCTACTTGAGATTTTGCTTTTTAAACATTTTTAAAAATTGCTTTAAAGGGACAAAGCAAACCCCATACTCAGAAACATTGATTCTGCGGAGGACCACCAGTGTTACTTTGTGAGCAACTCACTTTTTGTGCAACTCTGTACACACAGCCTTCCTGTTGTCAGGTTAATTAAAGTGCATCCTGTGTTGGAAAAGCTTCTCCAGGTTTCTGGGTCCAGGGGGAAGCGTGCTGCGCATGGGAAGAGTTACTGGCCTGCACTGACCTTTTGTGACTTCAGACCTTACATGGCCACTTACTTAAAATTGTGCAAGTAAGTTCAAGGCTACAGAAGAAAGACAACATCCTCCATTAAATATAAACAAGACCCAAGCATCTGGACCTTGTAACCTTTCCTCTCTGAAATCCCAATTGATTGTGCACTTACAAAACAAAGTGTAGTTTGCTCCATCACAACAAAGAATTTATGCCAAAAAAAATTGATCATATAGTCAGTGTGATTTTTATCTACTATATTTTAACAAATCATTTTTCTTTTGTGGCAAAATGATCAACATTTGAGCCAGACATGCATTATTAGTTACATATAGATTATTTGGAAGGAAAACTTGATCATGAACTTGGGAGATGTGGCATCCTGCATGGTGGAAAAAAGATGTGATAGCTACATACTTTATAAAAGTCAAATTTCACAGATATAATCTATTAATTAGGTTATAAGAAGCTTAGACCCCAGGACACAAAATCTTCCTAGCTATTTTAGAACTCAGATTTCTCTTTTTATCTTTCTAAGGAGAAACGCTGGGTGGGCTCCAGGGAACCCTGGCTGAAGGATATCTCTTATTCTTTTTTCACATGCTCATCTGAGAAAGCCAGGGAAGTCTGCGACAATAGTTATGGCTGTTATTATAACTCACATCAGAAATGTTGAAAAATAGAATACACTTTTACACAGAGAAAAATAACTTCTATAGCCAACTCCTATCAAGTTGAAAATGTGCAATTTTTTGTTAAGTTTATTTATTTTTTTCTTGTTTCAGAACCTTTATTTGTTTATTCACTCATTTTTATGGCTGGTTCAGCTCACCCTGAAGGCAGGGCTGGCGCAGCATGTGGTGCCAGGGATCAAACCGCGGTCCCTGAAGCCGCCCAAGCTTCCCCAAGCAGGCGCTTTAGACCACTGAGCCATCCCGCTGGGCCCCGAAAATGTGTAATTTTTAAGAACCACAAACCAAACTACAAACAAACTTCACTTGGTATAAATTACACCATTAAATGTCAAACATTTACTGAAAGATAATAATATAAGCATGTACATTTATTTGATATAACTTATTGACTTTTAAATTTATAATATAATAGATAAAGATTGAAAAGTAATCATTTACAGAGAGTATTTCTAGATTACATATATTATGTAAATGTGAATACATATGCTATTTCTTGGTTGTTTGGTAAATGTAAGCACCAGGCTGGTATTTTCACATAAATTATAGCTTTTGCACTTTGCACAGGTCTCTTTTGTTCTCTTTCACCTCTTGATCTCTTTGTATTTGCTAGCAATCTGCTTCCATTCTGTTACAGCCTGTAAATAATGTAAGGCTGCTTTGTTAACAAATTTAATCATCTCTGCTTGTTACGGGACTATTCTTCTGCCTGTCCTCACCTAAGGTAACAATTGCACTATTGATTTGATGCAGCTCACCGATCCTTAGACTCCCATTTATTTCGCTTTGCTTCTGAACTTCTTGTCCTGGTTTCTGTGGACACTGAAATCCACTGTTAGCTCCTGCAGTGACTACCTTCAAAATGCCGCAATCATTATCAAACATACATTTCTGTACCTTATGCGAGGACCTTTACTTACTTCCTCTAACGGACGAATTACCTCCCTCTGTAACTCACAGGCCAACAAAAGGATAACTTTAGTTGCTGTAATTTATTTTCAAAAAACTTTCCTACTAAGGAAAAATGCAGTATAATGTATAAATTTTGAAGGGACACTTACAGGACTTTTACTGTGCATACAACCTGGTAACTACCTCCTAAGTTATGGTATATAATATTTCCATATAATACTGTGTAGCTCTAAGCCTTCTTTCTCCACACTCCCTAGACACTATCATGATCATTAACCTTACTATTCTTTGTATAAGAAGCTATTACACATGTTTTTGGCTTCCATAAATCCAGTTATCAGTAGTCATTTATTTCGTTATTCAGTGTGCTGAGATATCACAGTTTATGCATCTATCTCCCACCAAGGGATAGCTCAGCTGTTCTGAGCATGGCGTCGTTATGAATCATGTGTTGTTTCACTCTACTTGTTCTTGGCTATTTGCTGGACAGACTCTGAGGAGTGAAATTCATTTACATAGAATAGATCAAGGTCTATGTTACTATGTGCAATGATTTTCTTTCTAAAAATTTTATTTTTAAATTAATTTTAGTGAGAAAGAAATAGCAATGAGAGAAGAGTTTAAAAATTAAGGTGTATTGAAAGTATTAATGTTTACTTATTTGACTAATCTTACATACTTGTATCTATTAATCTAAACAGATTTGATGATGAAAATATTTAATAAAACCATTGTTAAATTTTTGCTCTTGTTTTGAAATTCTGTTCTACATGTACTCTTGCTTGTTACTGTTTTTCTATTTTTGTTTCTGCTACTTTTACACTTTTTTTTTTTTTTTTTTTGGTGGGACTGGGGTTCAAACTCACAACCTTGTACTTGCCAGGCAGGCACTTGTGCCAGAAAGTTATCTCCTTGGCCCCAACTTTTACACTTTAAAATAAAATTTTTAATAAAAAAAAAGAAATAGCAATGAGATAGTTTCAAAACAGGTTAGTAGGTCAGAGACAATAATTAATACATTGTATATTGTTGTCTTCATAGTAGTTACTCAGAGTGCAAAATGCAGACATGACGTTTTGTCTAAAGATTATTAGTAAAAATCTTCTCATTGAACTAAGAGAAAGTAGTTGTATATTTATCCTAACTATTATATATAATATATAACTATATAATAACTATATAATTAAGACGATGTAACTATATCATAATAATGTAATATATAATATAATTACATAATTAAGAGTTGACTCTCAATGCATTCCAATTCTTAACACTGGTGGTCTTTCTAACTTTAATATTTCATTACCACCTTGATCTTGCTGTTAGACCCTGGCCCTCTCTGTGGTTTGGGGAGAAGCAGCTCCTTTTTCTGTTTGCCCTTCAGGCCTTCTCCTTCCAGAGATTTTTCTTTCATTTTTATGGATTTGGTACAAGGTCTCACTGAGCAGCTTGGACTCCTAACAGTCCTGCTGCTTTCAGCCTCCCCAGCTCTGAGATTACAGGCATGCGTTTCCATACCCAGACTCATTCGCCTGCTCAGTGCACCCTGGGGGCAGGTCTGGCAGGACATGCATTACTGGGGACCGCAACTTGGTCCCTGCACTTACCAAAGCAGGCGTTTAGTCCATTGAGCAATTTCAAGTAACTTTCCAGAGATTTTTCTTCTCTACCTCCTACCCCACCTCTACCCATCAAATAGAATGACTTACTAAGAATATAACACAGACAGATGAGATGGTGAAACAAAGTATCCACCTGCAGTTGCCTTTGGAGTTGGAACCAACAAAAATCCTTACATATACTTAAAATCACGTTTATAAATATAAAAAATGAGAAGCAAGAAGTAAATAGGCTAACATCACTTATTTTCTAGTAGTGAATATGTGCAGGTATGCTGTTCAACTTCTAATCTATTTTGAAATTTAAAAAGAACAATGAAAACAGGATAGTGGAAGTGGTCATAGAACAGTGCAGAGATTCAACGTAGAAACTGAAGCACCCTAGTCCGTTCCAAATTTTCAACTTAAAAATATCTCATGATTTCAAGAAAAGCTCTTTAGAGAAAAAACAAGACCAATAAATTTTAATTATTCATACTTGTTAAATTTACTGCTTAAATTTTCATGATTTTGCAGCTAAAAAATAAACTAGACAACAAGATAGATCTTAAAATATATTGGCAATAATAACCTCAGTTTTAACTCTAATTTTTATTAATACAGTTACACTGATCTGGTAGCCCCTCTCTTATATCAGTGTGAGAACTTTGTACAACATAGAGATCATCAGCTTCTGGGTGCCCATGTGTATTTCTAATGTAGCTCTGTGATGTCAATCATAAAGACACAAGAACTGTGAAGAGTGCAGCTACGCCATGCTCAGTGCCCACCCTTGGATATGAATCTGATGACTCAGTGCAGACATGAATAATGCTGCCT
>PVJA010020701.1:0-36596 GCA_004027025.1 Myocastor coypus | reverse complement strand
CCACACACTGTACTCTGTAGAATGATTGTGAGGACAATATGCAATATGTCAACTTTCAAAGAAAAGAAAGGGGAAAAGAAAAAAAAAAGTAATGTGGATTTAGAAAGGTTAATGTTTAATTGTTTGATCAAGCTTATATACCTATATGTATTAATCTAAACTGATCTGATGATGAAAATATGTAATGTAACCATTGTTAAATTTAAACAATAAAAAAATTGAAAAAAAATTTTTTTGAGGCAGGGTCTTACTATGTAGTTCAGGCTACCCTCAACTCACTATGTAGCCCAGGCTGGCCTTGAACTCACAATGATCCTCTTGTCTCTGCCTCATGAGTATTGGGATTGTAGATGTGAGCTACCATGCCTGGCTTGAATTATACAACTTTAGAGTCTTGCCACCTCTTCTTATACTAGCAGACATATTTAGTACTTTTTACCCACCTTATCTGTTGGCATAGTTTTTATCCTTTTATCTTTATACTTCTCCAAAGTTTTTGCTTCTCATATTACCATGATAAAGGTAAAAATCAAGAGACTAGAGGCTGGGGAGATAGCTCAGGGGTACACGTGCCTGCCTGGCAAGTGCAGGGTCCTGAGTTCGATCCCTGGTTCTGAAAAAAAAAAAATAATGAAGAGACTATATCCATCTGTCACTGTGTCCATTGCTGATTGTTTTAAGAAGTAATCTTCGGCTTTCCTAAGGATTTTTTCTTCTCTGTAGATTTTTCACGATGTGGCATATAAAGCAAAAGAGCGAGATGATCTCCTGGCAGGAATTGATGAGTTCCTAGACCAGGTGACAGTGCTCCCTCCAGGAGAGTGGGACCCCTCCATTAGAATTGAGCCACCCAAAAACGTCCCTTCCCAGGTAATGTATGCACACTAGCCAGTGGAAGCTAGTCTCAGTGAGGTGCTATGGTAAACACAATCGCAGGATGCTTACTGTGGGCATATGCTAAATAAATTAAAATGACCTTGTTGAGGGGCTTCTAGAGTGTCAGAAGAGTAACTTAAATTGAATATGTTATAACATGAATTGGCTCCAGTGTGACGAGGTATCAGAGTTACCTGCTGATGAATTTTAAACTTGATTTTGAAGGATCAGTATAAAATGATCAAGAGGTGAGGGAGGGCCCAGCAGGATGGCTCAGTGGTCTAAAGCGCCTGCAGGCGGCTGCAGGGACCACAGTTCGATCCCCAGCACCACAGGCTGCGCCAGCCCTGCCCTCAGAGCAGGCTGAGCTAGCCATAAAAATAAACAAACAAACAGAAGTTTTGAAACAAGAAAATAAATTTAAAAAAAGAGGTGAGGGAGAACATTTCTTTGGAGTACATCAGGTACAAAGTTATCAAATGAAAAATCAATTGTATGGAAGTAGCAAAAAGAGTTTCCCACACTTTTCTGAAATACTAAGCATGGAGAGGGAAATCTTGTTGTTTATTAGGGACCAGGCCAGGTATATAATGTCTGTGCATACAGTATTCCAACCAGCATCTCCCTGAAAGGTATTTCTTGTCCTAGAAGAAGAAAATGATTTTCCATGGCAAAGTTTTAAGGTAAAGTAAAATTACACAGAAGCACATTTGGAACTGAAACTTAGGTCATTATCTGATGGTGAGGTTCTATTGGAGAGGAGGATAAACTATATTTATGTAAACACACACACATACACACACAGAGAGAGTTTCATGAAAGTCAAATTGTGTCAGATCAGTAAATCTATTTGCAAGTCTCAGACACTTGAACAGTTTGGTCACTTTAGGTTATGCTATCACCACTCCCCCTTGTTAGCAGGGAGGACAGATAGATGCTGACTTAACCAATTTTGTGGTCTTATGTTAAAAGGAAAAGAGGAAAATGCCTGGGGTTCCAAATGGAAATGTTTGCCATATAGAACCAGAACTACACGGGGGCCATAGCGGGCCGGAACTGCAGCGTACTGGGCGGTAAGTCCTAGGACGTGGCACAGCTAATGCTACTTACTGTAAAGAAATTGTACAAAGGAACGGACATCTCCTCTGCTTTCTGCCTTTTTGTCTGAGTTGGGATTTTATTGTCTATAACTTTCTAAATGGAGTCACTGACTGTAAGTCTTACAAAACATTGAGTGCTACATTCACTCATTCACTCATTCATTCATTCAAGTTTCCCGAACCACCTCTCATTTTCTGTCTCACTTGCAGCCCTTCCCACACATTATGCCCTCCAGTTTAAACATTCTCTCCCTTTGCCACCTCTCCAGTTATCCTTTGTTCCAGCTTAGGTGTCACTTTCTTTGGAAAACCTTTGAGTGGTCTCTATACTTGAAATTAGATATTCCTGCTAAGTAATGTCACACCGTTGATTTGTTGATTTTTAATTTTATTTGTACATACTTGCAGTTTCTGTAGTTAACATATTTCCTCTTTCCTTGTTCTGCACCCCTCTCCCTTGTTTCTTTGGACCACTTCCCTATTGCAAGAGAATCTATTATTTTGTCCCCTTCTATCTATCATTTATTGTTCTCTTGCTTATACTTTGCCTCACCCAAATGAGAGATATTGTGCAGTACTTAAGCTTGTGTGTTGGGTTTAATTCATTCAACATTATATTTTCCAGATACATCAGTTTTCCTACAAATGTGTCAAATTTATCAGTCTTTGTATCTGTTATATGTACAATCACGTTTTCTTTATCCAGTCGTGTGCTGATGTGTGTGCAGATAGCTTCTAGGATTTAGCTATTATGAGTTGTGCCACTATAAATATTGGTCTGCATGCTTCACTGCAATGTGACAACTGAAGCTCTTTGGAGAAGACACCTAGCAGAGAGATCACTGGGTCATATGGGATTTATAGTTTCAGTTCTTTGAAAAATCTTCATGCTGATTTACATAATGCCTGAACTGCTTTATGTTCCCACCAATGATGAGGGAAGGTTCATTTTTCACTCCAGCTATGCCAGCATTTGTTATTATTTGATTTCTCAGTGATTGCCATTCTTTCCAGAGTAAGATGAAATCTTAACATTGCTTTAATTTGCATTTCTCTAATGGGCAAGAGACTTTAACATTTTTACATCTATCTGTTGTTTATTTGTGTTTCCTCCTCTGTGACATGTCTGTTCATTTCTCCTATCCATTTCTTGGCTGGGTCTTTTCTTTTTTTTTTTTTTTTCGGAACTGGGGATTGAACTCAGGACCTTGCACTTGCCAGGCAAGTACTTATTCTGCTGAGCTATCTCCCTGGCCCCTGTTGGCTGAATCTTTAATTTTAGGTAGTTTAATTTTTTTTTTGAATTTTTTTTTTTCTTGTTTCAGAACCTTTGTTTGTTTATTCACTCATTTTTATGGCTGGCTCAGCCTGCCCCAAGGGCAGGGCTGGTACAGCATGTGGTGCTGGGGATCAAACCGCGGTCCCTGAAGCCACCCAAGCTTTCCCAAGCAGGCGCTTTATACCACTGAGCCATCCTGCCGGGCCCCAGGTAGTTTAATTTTTTTGAGTTCTTTGCATATTTTAGATATTAGTCCTCTGTCTGAGGAGCAGCTAGCAAGAAAATCTTTTCCCATTGTACAGATTGTCTCTTTGTTCTACTGATTGATTCTTTTAAGGTACAGAAGTATAGAAGCTTTACAGTCTGGTGTAATTCCATTTATCTATTTATTAGTTTGTTTGTTTATTTATTTAACAGGACCTTGCCAACTAGTTCAGTTGAACTCACTATACAGCCCAGGCTAGCCTCAAACTCACAGCGATCTACCTGCCTCATATTCTTGAGTGCTAGGCCCCATTTGTTCATTCTTGCTGTTATCTCTTGTGCAATTGAGGTTCTATTTTGAAAAACCTTTCCTATACCTATGTCTTCAAGTGTTTTACTTATCTTCAGTGTTTGTTATTGGTTGTTAAGCATATTCATGTCTTCTTGGGTTGGTCTTGGTAATTTGTATATGTCTAGGACTCTGTCCATTTCTTCAAAATCTATTAATTTGTGATAATTTTTTGAAGTAGTTACTGTCTTTTGGATTTCAACTGTATCTGTTTTTTCTTTTTTTTTTTACTTTGTCTTTTTGAGACAGGGTCTCGCTATGCAGTTCAGGCTGGCCTTGGGCTCACTTTTGTAGCCCAGGCTGGTCTTGAACTCACACTGATCCTCCTGCCTCAGCCTCCCAAGTGCTGGGATTACAGGCGTGTGCCACCATGCCTGGCTTGTATCTGTTTTTTCAACCATGTTTTTCATTTTTAATTCATTGATTTCTTTCTTTTGCTTGGCATGTTTTGCTAAGGGCTTGTCTATTTTATTCTTTTGAAAAACCAGCTCTTTTTTTTTTTTTAGACAGGGTTTCACTATGTAATTTAGGCTTCCTTGAGTTCACTATGTAGGCCATGGCATTACCTCCTTCAGCCTCTTGAGAGCTGGGATTACAGGCATGTGTCACCATTCCCAGATGAAACATCTCTTCAATTTGTTGATTTTTTTTCTTTTTACTATTTTTTAGCCTCAATTTCATTGATTTCCACTCTCATTTTTGTAATTTACCTCCTTAATTTTGGCTTGGGGCTAATTTATTGACTGTCAAATATTTTAAGATTTTTTTATAACAGAGATTGATGGCATCAGGGTTTTCTTCAGATGGATATCTGTGCAAAGGTGAGATTTCAGCTTTCTTTCAGGGTTAAAGAAAGCAGAATAAGCTACACTGTAATTGTACTTCTGGTCAGTTTTACATGGTTTGGTGCTGGGATGAAAGACCATAAGACAGGATTTGAAAAGTCATAAGATCTCAGAACCTGTACCTTACATTCCCCAAGTAAATCCCATATTGTCAGGGCTATCACATGTGCAATCACAAATCCTAGGAACTGCTAGGTATGGTGGCACACACCTGTAATTCCAGAAGCTGGGAGGCTGAGGCAGAAGGATCACCGTGGGTTTGAGGCCACCATAGACTACATAGTGAGTTCTAAGCCAGCCTGAACTATATAGTGAGACTTGTTGTAAAAGGTGAAATAAACAAGCAAAAGAAAGACAAAAACCCCAAGTATCTTAATTCATAAATTCAAATGGGTTTGAAGTTCTCTCATAACATCATGTCAGAAATCTCTGGATTTCTCTGAGATTAGAACTTCCTTTTGCTTGGTAGCCCCCTTCTAGAGCTTCTGAGGTTCTTCTCAAAGACCTTAGTAATGAACCTCAAGCTGTGTGGCCCAGAGATCACCATTCTAGGCTACCTCTGACCCCTTTCCCATTTCAGATGATGTGAAAAGCAAGTGTGAATCTGTAGCTGAACATCCCAGAAGGGTTTGGCTCTTCCTAGGCTGCGCAGTCTAAAAGCACATTAGCCACATTTGTTGTGTTTCTTTGAATGCAAAGTCTGCTTTACTCAATCTTGAGAGAAAACTTGGAAACTTATTGTTATGGTTTATGTCTAGTTGTCCCCCCAAAGACTCATGTAATCACGGGGTGGGAACTTCTAGAGTTTGAGACATGATTCATGAGACACTGGGATAATGTGTTTTAGTACTGATGGGATTATGTCTGAGTACTGCTGGGAATTATAGGTGTGGTCTGAGGTGGATAGGCTAAGGCAAAGAGCCTGATGTAATATAAAGAGAGACTGACTGAGGCTGTTGCTGTCTGCTCCTCTGGTTGTTCTGTTGCCTCTGTTGCCATTGTTGTTGGTCTGCTGCCATGAACTGCTCTCTGCATTGTGCCTCTCTGCCTTGGAGCCGACTGAATGTGAACTGAAACCTCCAGTAACTGTGAGCTAAATAAACCTTTCCTTCCATCATTTTGAGTGTCGGGTATTTGTCCCAGCAACGAGGAAAAAGTAACTAAGACTCTTACGGTGCATCATTCTTGTTGGGTAAAGAAGTGTTTGAGGATGGGAATATGGAAAAGGAGATAAGGTTAAAAGCAGTGCTTTGAGCTCTGTATTTTCTGGCCCTCCAAGCCAGGGCCTGGACAGTTTCTTGAATCTCTCTGCTACTGATGCTAGCAGAGTTGCCATGCATAACAAAGAATCAAGAATGACTAGTTTCTTTACAGTCCAGAAGCTCTGCCTCAAGAGAATACTAGATAGAGAATTTCCAGGGCAGATTTATATCCTATATTGGGGATGCTGCTTTGCAGAAAGGGTTAATGGAAAAAAAGAGCTTTAAATGGTTTAAATGGTTTCTTCCAAAGCACACCAGTCAAATGGATGATTTGCCCGTCCTGTAAGCTCTCCAGGGAAGGAGGGCTCCCTAAGTCAGTGCTCCAGAGCCCAGTGACCCTTTACATGGGGTAAGTCCTTTTTTGAATCAAGCTTAAATTCCCCAAGTAAATAAACTAGCAATTTGAACATCAACGATGGTGTTGAAAGGGAAATGAAGTTTCAAGTATGAAGAGAAGCATCCATGCCTGGTTAATATCTGTGGTAGTGCACATTTATGATCTGCTCTTATGCACGAATGAGGTATCAGACTGACTACATAAATAGGATTCAGAAATTATTTTATTAATTTATAGTTATGGTATCAATATGAGCTTCAAAGCTGCTCCTCCTCTCTCTTTTAGTCACTGCTAGATTGATAGGTATCTTCCTTTGCTATGGCATTTTGGAAATCCATTCCCATAAATCTTTTGCCTGTTGCTAACTGACACTCCTCACTGAAGATGACTCCTGTGTCAAGGGACATTCACTTATGGCAGCATATCAGGTGGCCTAAGTGGGTACAAAGGAGATCCTTTATTCGGAAGAGTATCCTTCAGAGGAACATAACTTGTGATGAGGAGTGGCTATTCATCAGAAGCAAGTTGCTGTGATAGCTAAGGAGCTAGCAACACTTGGATCTCGCTTCAGCCTAATCACTGCTGCGTGTTGTTAGCTCACTGGAGGGCTATTTATCCAGTAGAGACAGCAAGACAAAGTGCAAGGTTGTTACTAATGAGAGTCTTGTTCCCAAAGCCTGAGGCTGAGCCCTCATAATGTAGGTTAGGTCCTGTAGACAGCTCCTTTACCTAAACTGGGTTTTCCAGAAAGGCTAAAAATAAGGCAGGTTACAGGCTAGCATTACATCTCTGCTGTAGCCCACACCTTGATTTTGAAGTTTCTTCTATAAGTAGAGGAAAGGTGAATCTCAACTATGTCCTCCAAAACCAGAGGAAAGGAGAAAGAGGGTAACATAGAACAGCATCTGCCCAGGTGTACCTGTGTACCCACTGTTTAGCTAAATGAAAGAGCACTGAATGGAGACTGAGGCGTGGTTGGGCCTGTCCCTACTCCCAGGCCTATCCACACTTCTTCAGGCTCCTGAGAGATAAGGAAAGGAAGAGCTGGCCCCGCCTCCTCTGAGAGAGAGTGCCTGTTTTTAGTTTTTGCTTTTTATTACAGAAAATTTCAGACATATAAAAGAGAGAATAGTTAAGTGAATCCCTATGTACCTACTGACTGTTGCCAGTATTTTCACAATCTTGTTTCATCTATATCGTCCCATTTAGTTTTATTTTTTCTAGATCATTTTAACCCAAATTGGTGACATCACTTTTCCTGTAAATATTTCAGTATATGCCTTATTCAGTAAGTACACTTAAAAATAATGATTGCATTGTCAAGTCCAGCAGAATTAATGCTCATTCTTTAAATCATTTAATTCTCAGTCCATACTGTTTGCCTGTGTGTGTGTGTGTGTGTGTGTGTGTGTGTGTGTGTGTGTCATTATTAATAGCTTTTTAGAATTCCTTTGTTCAATACAGAATCCAATCAAGGTTCGAGTTTGGTTCTTATACTGCCATTCTGTCATAGCTCCTCTTGCTTTCCTTTTACTCTGACCACTGATTTGTAGAAGGCAGATGATGTGTTG
This sequence comes from Myocastor coypus, assembly GCA_004027025.1. NCBI lineage: Eukaryota > Metazoa > Chordata > Mammalia > Rodentia > Myocastoridae > Myocastor > Myocastor coypus. Next base: position 28,773 of record PVJA010020701.1, on the reverse strand, counting down.
TGTAGAAAGTAGATTTACTCCCTTGACAGATTTTCCCCCTGGTGCATTGACTTTGTTCTTAGAAAAAGCAGCTCAATCTGGGAGCGCTGCTCCTCTTAGGTGTGGGAGGTCTCACTGTTCATTTCTTTCTTCCATGGGAAGGTGAAAGGGCTCTGAATGCCACCCAAAAGTCCTGTTGTTTCTGCATCCTGACAGGCATTTGAATCTGCCCTCATTCCCCATCCCTGGTTATACACCCCTTAGCACACTACCAGGATGATCCTGTCAGAATGTGTGATTATGTTGCTTTGCTATTTGCAGTCCTTCAGAAATAGCATGCTACTCATGAAGTTCTCGTCTTTTCTCTCTCTCTCTCTCTCTCTCTCTTTCTGACAGGGTCTGACTATGTAGCTCAGATTGCCCTTGAGCTTACTTTGTATTCTGGGTTGTTCTTGAACTCACAACAATCCTCCTGCCTGTCTCCCAGGTGCTGGGATTACAGACCTATGCTGCCACACCCAGCTTCTTTTGCCATTTTCTTTTCTTTTTTAAAAATTGTTTTTAATTTAATTTTTTTCTTGTTTTAGAACTTTTGTTTGTTTATTTATTTATTTTTATGGCCGGCTCAGCCTGCCCTGAGGGCAGGGCTGGCGCAGCATGTGCCGAGGAATCGAACCACGGTCCCTGCAGCCGCCTAAGCTTTCCTAAGCAGGCACTTTAGACCACTGAGCCATCCTGCTGGGCCCCTGTTTTGCCATTTTCAAGGTCTTTTGTGAATCAGCTCCTCTGTCCAGCCTTGTCTGTTGGTATTTGCCCCTCACACAGTGTTATCCATTCGTAGCTGTTGTAGCATCGCAACCACAGCATGCACTCTCCCCTCACAGGTGTCACCCATGCCAGACTCTTGCCTCATCTGTTCTCTGCAGGTCCATCCTTTGAGTCCTTGCTAAAATTCTCCTTGCTGGTCCCAGGACCCCATAGCACACTCACAGCACTGCCTGTCTCCTGCACTGCACTGTTGGTCGCAGAGAACAAGGGTCATGTGTGCCTTACTGCCCAGCTCCAGCACCTGGAGTAGTCCTGGCACTGTATGTCTGCTACCATTTGTCAATTGTATGCATAAATTATTACACTAATTTCCTATTGGCAAAGTAGATGGTTGTTCAAATTAAAAAAGAGTATGTGATAAGGGCTTTTTATCTGGAAAATATTTAATAAAACTGACAATGTTTACTTTAAGTTGCCTTTACTTACTTTATATTTTCTCCAAATAGCTCAGAATTTGAACTTTCAGACTTGTACTTTAAGTTTTTGAGCTTTAAAAATTGGGTATATGTATAGCCAAATTCATTTTATTCTCAGGCTAAGTCATTTGCATGTGCTATATGTCATGTCCTTGATTGCAAACAGAAGCTATGCTCACCTTAAAGAGATCTTCCTTATTTGGGGTCAAGTTGAAGCCAAAATACTACAAAGCACATTTGAAAAGCTTTCCCATGTGTGATGGTCATGTACTTTTGTGTTTCCCCAGATTTTTTGGGGGATTGGTGCTGGACATCAAGCGGAAGGCCCCTTGGTACTGGAGCGACTACCGAGATGCACTCAGCTTACAATGTCTGGCCTCTTTCTTGTTCCTGTACTGTGCTTGCATGTCACCTGTCATCACCTTTGGAGGGTTGCTTGGAGAAGCCACTGAGGGACGCATAGTAAGAACTTTCAACTACTTAAGTAGGTTCCTAAAAGGAACTAAGTTAGTGCAGTGGAAGCTAAGTACATCGGTGAGAAATTACCTGGCTGAGGGCCTGGAGGTTGGGCTCTTTCTCTTACATGGTCTTCTGACCTTCTATGAAAGAGCAACAAACGTCTCCCTTTATAACAGAAAACTCTCTTCCCCTCGAATTTCACTTTCAATGCTAGATATCAAATTGAATTGGTATCATTTCTTATTGCCCAAGAAAGGAAAATGTATGAATATATTGGTGCAATTTGAAAATAAAATTTAAAGTGACTATGTGTGGCATCTTGTAGTTTGAACATCTCTGTGCATTTTATATTATTTTCAAATGCTGAACTGAGGCACTAAAGAACAGAATTTAGTTGAAAAATCATATGCAAATGGATTTTGGCACCCGAATTATTAAGGAGGTCTCGGTGTACAAGAGTATCAGATGGTGTACACACCGCTCTTGCTAAGACGAAACACAGGCAGTTGACCATCAAGGCACATGTGAAAGCTAGAGGAGCGTACACAAGTCAGCCTTACCTGTCACTGATGGGTTATGGGTTCTTTGGGTTTTTTCCTTCTCAGAGTGCAATCGAATCCCTGTTTGGAGCCTCCATGACTGGGATTGCCTATTCTTTGTTTGCGGGACAGGCTCTCACCATCCTGGGAAGTACTGGGCCAGTTCTTGTGTTTGAGAAGATTTTGTTCAAATTTTGCAAGTAAGACATTTGTTTTCCTGAAAATTCTAACTGGATGTGGATATTATACTACTGGAATTGAATGTCAGGACTTATAAAAGTATGAAAACAAGCAAATATTCTAAATTGTAAAAAACTTGAAGGAAAAACATCAATTAGTCTATTGGCCAGTCCCCAGGTAGCACTATAAATACAATAGCAGATCTCTTTTCCCTTTATTTTTATTTTTTTTCTCAGGGTTTTACTATGCCGTTAAGGCTGGCCATGAACCCACAGAGTCCTCCTGCCTCAGCATCCTAAGTGCTGGATTTCACAGGCATGCGCCACTATGCCCTGCCCTTTTTTTTTTTTTTCTGAGACAAGATCTTGCTATGTAGTTCAGGCTGGCCTTAAACTCACAATATACCCTAGCTTATCTTGAATCTACTGTGAGTCTCCTGCTTCAGCCTTTTAGTGCTGGGGGTCATAGGCATCTGCCAGCCAAGCCAATCTCCCATTTTTAAAGTGCTTGACTAGGGCCCGGCAGGATGGCTCAGTGGTCTAAAGCGCCTGCTTAGGAAAGCTTAGGCGGCTCCAGGGACCATGGTTCGATCCCCGACACCACATGCTGTGCCAGCCCTGCCCTCAGGGCAGGCTGAGCCGGCCATAAAAATAAATAAGTAAACAAACAAAAGTTCTGAAACAAGAAAAAAAAAATGCTTGACTAATGTCCCTCAGTCATTATTGAAGTCTTGAGTTTCAATGTTCTATTGACACTTTTTTTTGTTTGTTTGTTTTTGTTTGTTTTGTGGTATTGGGGATTGAACTCAGGACCTTGTGCTTGCTGGCAAGTGCTTCTACTGAGCTATCTCCCCAGCCCCTCCTAGCTATTTTCTGTCACCATTTCCATTTCAAATCAATTTAATTTGGCCTACTAGCCCTCTTTCATATTCTAGTTACTAGAGGGTAACGGCATCTCAGAAATGCCTTGGCTTTCCTGCTTTTCCTATGAAATCTTTTCTTCCCATTTTATATTAGAAGGAGAACATGGTACAAGAGCCAGACCCTACTTCCTCCTGTTCAAACATTTTAATTACTTTGGGTAGTAATGGCAGAGATGTGCTTGAGATAATCACTTCCTTCTCTACTTCCTGTATATTTGTTAAGGCAAATAGCACTTGGGAAGAAAATATTTATTTGTATAGGGTCTTGCTATGTAGTTCAGACTGGGCTTCAACTCACTACATAGTCTAGGCTGAGCTTGAACTCACGAGTGCAGGGATCACAGATGTGCACTACCACACCTGGCTCCCAGTGAAGCAGATGTTTAACTTGACTATTCTAGGGCATTATTTAGGAATGAAATGCAATCAGAATTAGGGATACTCCAGATTACAGAGCTGGTATGGAAAACATGAAATGAATCCACTGATGTGGCTATCCCTGAGCACCACCCATTCCTGCTTTTTGATGAACTTTGTTCTTGTTGCAGAGACTATGCCCTTTCATACCTCTCCCTGCGAGCTTGTATTGGACTGTGGACCGCTTTCCTGTGTATTGTCCTTGTGGCAACTGATGCCAGCTCCCTTGTCTGCTACATTACCCGCTTCACCGAAGAAGCATTTGCCTCCCTGATATGTATTATTTTCATCTATGAAGCAATAGAAAAGCTGATTCACCTGGCAGAGACCTATCCCATCCACATGCACAGCCAGCTGGACCATCTAAGCCTTTATTAGTAAGTGTGTTTGTTGCCTATCTTTTTCTTCTTTTTGTTTTTTAATAGAGCAAAGGGCCCACATTTAATGGCTGGTGCAGTGTGCCTGGCAGTGCTTACGAAGAGTCTTGGCCTCCAGGGAGAAGGTGCTCAGCTGTGATGAGGAGGTTGGAGGGCTGCCAGAGGAGAACAATCAAAAGTGATGACCTAGCATGGGCTGAGAGTGAAACCCAGTGGAGATCTGAAAAATGCTTTCCAGACCTTTCATTTGCTTTTAGAAACGGAAGCAAAACTCTGCTGCAAACAGTGGGGATTTGAGTTTGTTATTGGCAAGACTACCTCTTGCAAGCACCTGTGAGCTCCTAGGCCGTATTATTAAGGGAGAGGGTGGTCTTCTTCTTGGAAAGTATACAGATAACTGTTAGAAACCATTAGGTAAAATAGATGAATACTTCCTTTCAGATCAGGAGTCCCTCCCATTGTATCACAATGATTTAGATACATCCTTACTTCCTTGATTTTTTACTCAAGGTTCTGTCTTTCAGCCACATGTGGTAGTGCACACCTGCAATCCCAGTGCTCTAGGAATCTGAAGCAAGAAAATCACAAGTTCCTCTGATCTTGTCTCAAAAAATAAAAGAAAAAAAAAAGAAATAGGCATTTTTCTTGTGTTCAACATTGTTTAGATTAGCTAGAAAAGCAACAAATATCTGGCAGTGTTTCCAACCATCTAAAAAAATATGGCCAAGGTATCATTTTTTTCTAGAATAGTCTCCAATTATTTAGCCCTATACTCTGTTCCTTCCCTCCTGGCTACATAGTTCTGATGTGGTAGTGAAGTAGGTAGTTTTTAAACTTGAGACAGTGTCTTCCTAAGTCACTAAATTGCCCAGACTGAGTTAGAACTCACAGGCCTCTTGCTTCAGCTTTCAGAGTGCTGGGATTACAGGCATGCGTACCACACCTAGCTTTTTCATGGTCTTTTAGTATTTAGAATAATATCCCATTGCCTACATGTAGCTACTTACTGAAAGCCATCTTGGCCACTTCAAATTTAAAATTTATTTTTTATTTTTATTTTATTTTATTTATTTATTTATTTATTTATTTATTTACTTATTTTTTGGTCTTTTTGAGACAGGGTCTCGCTATGCAGTTCAGACTGGCCTTGCGCTCACTTTTGTAGCCCAGGCTGGTCTCAAACTCACACCAATCCTCCTGCCTCAGCCTCCCGAGTGCTGGGATTGATTTTTTATTTTTTATTTTGACTTTTTAAGGTAAGCTTTTACTATGTAGTTCAGATTGGCCTTGAACTCTCTATGTAGTCTAGGCTGGCCTTGAACTCTCAGTGATCCTCCTGCCTCCCAAGTTCTAGGCATGTACCACCATAATATGTATACTATGTCACATATGTATACATGCTATATTACTAAATATAAACCACTTCATTTAGTGACTTAGTCATACGAACAGAACTTGGTTGTTAAATGAGGAATGTCTATAGTCTGGTCTGGTTTAAATGAAAGATGAGGGGCCCAGCAGGATGGCTCAGTGGTCTAAAGCGCCTGCTTGGGAAAGCTTGGGCGACTTTAGGGACCGCGGTTCGATCCCCGGCACCACATGCTGCGCCAGCCCTGCCCTCGGGGTGGGCTGAGCCGGCCTTAAAAATGAGTGAATAAACAAAGGTTCTGAAACAAGAAAAAAATAAAAAAATTAAATTAAAAAAAAATAAATGAAAGATGAGGCTGGTGAGAGAGGAGGCCTGGCTTTAGTAAGAATGGCCAGGAAATGGCCAATTAGTGGGATATTATCAAGGTTAATATAGAATCAGAGGGGGCTGGGGAGATAGCTCCGAGGCACAAGTGCCTGCTGGGCAAGTGCAAGGTCGTGAGTTCAAACCCTGGTCCCACCACAAAAAAAAAAAAAATAAATAATAATAATAATAATATAGAATCAGAAAGAGCCTATATCATACTTCTAGGCAACGGCGTGTTTTAAAACAAAAGCGTTCTAAATGATGAGGTTATAAAAGTGAACTTGGAAGAAGTTGTTGAGAACTGAGTGGAGTTATCAGGACCTCTATGTCTTGTAGATTGTATTTTATAACAATAGCCTAAGAGAGGAAAACCAAGTCAGGAAGCCACCAGGGCTTGTTCAGGGCACATCATGTGCCAGGCATGGTGGTCTGCACATATCCAAGGCTTAATGATGACTTGACTTCATCTTTAGCAATGACTACAGTATGCTTGAAACAATAAATGGGCTTCAATCAAAAGGACACATCTCACAGATCACACAGAGAGAAAGACCAAAGATACTGACAGAGCCTTTAGCCCAGTTATGGCTAAAAACATGTATTTGAATATCTGGCCACTTTTCTCAAGAATCCTTTTTCTTTTTTTCTTAGCTGCAGGTGCACTGTTCCAGAGAATCCAAACAATCACACCCTTCAGTACTGGAAGGATCGCAACATCACCACAGCAGAAGTGAACTGGGCTAACCTCACTGTCAGTGTAAGTTTGGGAGGTGTGAGATGTACTAGCTTTGTGACAACCACGTTTAGGAGAGACATATAGCTGGAAAAGGGCTGGCCTTTAAATACTAACTCTGGCATTTAAGGAGCAGAGCTTAAAAAAAGAAAACTATCCAAGTGTGATGGCACATCCCAGTACTTGGAAGACTGAAGTAGAAAGACCCTGAGTTCTAGACCACCCTGGGCTACATAGCAAGGTCAAGGTCAACCTGGACTACTGCATAGTGAGATTCTATCTCCAAAACCCCCAGAAACACTTACTGACTATTTTTCCCTTTCAGAAATTTTCTTGTACGTAAAGGGAAAAGAAGGCCATCCCTTACTTCTCCCATGTGCTCATCACCCTGCAACCCTGTGCTAAGGCTATGTGGGATGAACCTGAAAGGCAGGAGGCAGGTCTGGACTTTGCAGGCGGGGCTTAGGATACTTCAAGTTTGGAGGTCTTGTGTAATAAAAAGAATATAAATTGCTAGGGCCATCAAGAGTCTTAGAAGCTCAGGAGAGCTCTAGTTTTATTCTTAAAAGTGCCTTAAGGCCATAGTAGGAGCCTTCGTAGAAGCCAGAACCCCCAGGTACATGGAGGTCCCTGGATGCTGCTAGCAGCATGTGTTCCCCAGGGCCTGTGGAATAACAGAGTGGTGGACTCAGAAGGTGGCAGCTAGTTTTCTCCTTTTGTCACACACAATGATTTGTTCTTCCAGAAATGCCAGGAGCTGCATGGAGAATTTATAGGATCTGCTTGTGGCCATCACGGACCCTACACTCCTGATGTTCTCTTCTGGTCTTGTATTCTGTTCTTCACTACGTTCATCCTCTCAAGCACTTTAAAGACATTTAAGACGAGCCGCTATTTCCCAACCAGAGTAGGTAGCACACTCGTGCATCACTTTTGTATTCAGGTTGTGATGTTAGAGAACCAGTGTTGCCCTTTGTGCTGATTGTGGAGCAGGCTGGTGGTGTGGAGAGTGCCACATGCCCTGATAAGCTATGACAGGAAATCTCTTCTTGTGTCTAGCACCTGTTTCAGAGATCTGTTGTGTGGAATGGGGATTCTTAAGATCTTTCTGACTTAAAAGTATGGTACCAGATAAGCTCAAGCTAGTAGCAGTGTTCTCTAAAAGCTATTAAGTCTTACTCCTACAGTGTTATTAGTTTCATTTTCAGAATTTTGGGACATTAAGCATGCAACAGCTAGAGCTAGCCTGTGAACATGGTAAGCTAGGATGATTGTCTTGGCTATTATAGGGGGTCCTAAAGTCCAGGTCTCCTAAGGATGGCCCTTGTAATCGCTTAGGAAGCCACTGGGCACTTTGATAGCAGCAGGCATGGTACCCTTGATTTGGTTTGCATCATCAAGGTCCCACAACCTTTACTTAAACAGATAGCACTGTCTGTACCATGAACTAGGCTTCTGCCTGTTTTTTTTCAGGCCTTAGAGTAGCTAAGTGGGTCCTTGCTTTGAAAAGGAGCTCAACTTAGGAGGAAATGGTTTTTCAGAAAGTGAGCTTTCAATCAGGCATATTTTCAAAACAAAGTGAGGGATCAGTTGCTATTTGCTCGTATACATATATAAACCCATTCTTGTACTTCACGAGCCCGTGCAGTAGTTAAGATACATAGATACTCAGCAAGTTCTGAACCTTTGTTTACTCCCTAAACAAATAGTTAACAAATGGTTCCTGAGTACTGAATAGTTGCTCAGGAATAGGTAAATGCTATGATAGATGCAAAAGAAGTTTACAGAACAGCATCTACCATTAATTATAGTGAAGTAATTACATGAGATGATTGGGCGCCACATGCAGCAGTAGTTAAGTAGTTAAACACCAGTCTGGTCAGTCAGCACCCTAGGTGTTTGAAGGAGAGAAGAGCCACTGAGTCCCTGGAGCATCAAGATGGGTTTCAGGTGGGACAAATCTGCAGTGAACTTGTTTAACACTCAGGGAAGAACTAACACAACCATGGAGAAGGTGCTAAATAACTTAGGTAACAAGGCAAAGTGAAGTTTTATTAAGCTGCTGCTGATGTTATTTATGCATAACTAAAATATATGCTGCACTGGCTGTGTTGGAAATTCATATTAAGGTAGGCATGGTCATTTGATAGAAACTATTTTCATGTTGTAATAATTTTTCTCTTATTCCTTTTTTATTTAATTTTTTTGGAGACATGGTCTCACTATGCAGTCCAGGGTGGTCTTGAGCTCACTGTTGTAGCCCAGGCTGGCCTCAAACTCACAACAGTACTCTTGTCTCAGCTTCCCAAGTGCTGGGTACAGGTGTGCACCATTGTATCAAGCAGAAACTATTTTATTACAGCTACACTAAGAGTGTAACATATTTTCTTAGAGCAGGTCTTAAATTGGATGTGAATCCACAACAAAATGGAAATAAGTGCATGAGACAGAGAGAGAGAGAGAGTGCGAGAGTGAGAGAGAGAGAGAGAGAGAGAGAGAGAGAGAGGAGGAAGAGAAGGAGGAGGAAGAAACGGACAGACAGACGGACAGACAGACAGACAGATAGACAGACAGAAGAGAAGTCCAGGAAGGCCTGGGGAGGCAGCAAGTAGCCAGTTTTAAGTAGGATCATCAGAGAAGATGCCAGGGGAAAGGCAGTGTATGCATTAGGCTGGTGGGGTTAGTGAGCTATCCAAGAGGTCACCGGAGGAAAAGCACTGCAGGTAGAGGGATGAGTAAGTGCGAAGACCCTGCAATGAGAGAGGATGGCACATGTAAGGAGCAGCAAGGAGATGCATGGCTGGAACAGTGAGCAGAAAAGCATTAGGAGCTGTGCAAGGAGTGAGCATGATGCTATTTGTGTGGGCATCAGAGGCCAAGAGGATGCTTTGGGTTTTTAATTCCACAAAACAAGGAGTCATTTGAAGATTTTGGTAGAAGTATGATATGATCCAGGCTATTTTTAATTACTATTTCTGTGGTCATGTTTAAAGAAAAGTAGAGGGTGACAACAGAAGAATATTAGGAGGCCACTCCATTTTCCCCTGCAGGAGCTGCTAGTGACTGCCCCAAATGGGAGCGGTGGACACGGTCAGAAGGGTCTAGAACCTGGGTAATCACTATGAGAAGTGGAGTTGATACTGCCACTGAAGTTCTTGCCCAATATTTTGTACCATGGCCATCCAAAAGAATCTTACTCCCAAGTTACTAGAACTAGAAGCTGAACCTGGACCAAAAAGCCTCAAATAGAACTTTTCAGAGATTGTCTTGGGTCCTATGGGAATTTGTCAAAGAGCTTATTCTCCCTCATCAAGACCACACATTAGGGACATTAATTTGGGTGTGCTAATATATTCCTGTTGTTTAAATAGGCTTGTATTTGTTTAACTACAAAATGAAAGCATTTTCCTGTGAATTGTTAAAGCTTTTTTTTTTTTACAATATTAAATTCTTTTCTATCGCATTTAACTTAACAAAACACTATTTGAATCTTCTGACTACAGGTCCGCTCCATGGTGAGTGACTTTGCAGTTTTCCTCACTATCTTCACAATGGTGATTATTGATTTTTTGATTGGAGTCCCATCACCAAAGCTTCAAGTTCCCAGTGTGTTCAAGGTAAATGAGTGTCAGGATGCTTGGTGCCTTTGTGTAGTTTCATAGAATCTGATTCCAGGTCAGTTTCAAAGGCCTTTCCACATACCATTTATTAGACAATATATAAAACTTGTTTCTCATAATTTGCTATTTAGAAAAGTAAACCGTTTAGGTCTGGCTGAGTTCAGATCAGAAAGGTCAAAAAATAGAAAAAGGAATGAATAAAAAAAAGCAGTTATCATGAATACTGTTAGAGTTTAGATTTAAAATAAATGGAATATGCTTAGCTACATAAATATACACCAGACTCTTTGGAAATGTGGGTCCCTGGAACAACTTTAATTAACAATACCTTCACTGGGCAGCAACTATTTAGCAGCTCAAGGAAGGATGAAAACAGTAAAGGCCCAGACACCTCCTCTGAGGGATCTCCCTGTGTAGAAGTGAAATGAACCTAAGCGGGCCCTTGTCCAGAGTCCAGCTCAGACCCCTCCCGGAGTAACCAGGGGAGCTCTGCAGTGCTTTTCTGTTGTTTACTTGTATAACTATCCATAATTTAAAGTGTCTTTCAAAAAACATGCACACAGTGCACAACTAATTAATACATGAGATCCAAATCTATTTTAGTTAGAAAGTGCTAAGGAGACAGAGAAGACAGAAAAGCTATACTCAGATTCACAGATCTACATTGGGTAGAGGAGAGAAGACCTGGCACACTCAGTGACTTCAGGAGAGCAAGAAGGTAGCGGTGGGAGTGTGAGGAGAAGGCAGACAGCAAAAAGGCAGTTCCTTGGCTGCCTTTGGCCCAGTTCATTGGCCCTTGGCTTCCCTTTGTCTCTTTCCCTGAAAAAAAAGCCTCTTAGAAATACCTTTTTCCCTATTGTATAAAAATGTTTAATGTTGCTAAGTGTGTTGGAATACTCTCAGTTAGCAATGTATAAGTTAACAAGCACCACATTATATAGCACCTCTGGAGAGCTGCCATTCTCATCTCTGTGAATAAGCATCATCAGCTGAGGTCAGCCCTGCAGGAGGAATGGGTTTTTATAGAAAAACAGGTAACTTAAGTGCATTAAGCACTCCTTGGAAAAGTTCCCTGATGGGTAGGTAGGTAGTCAGAAGTCACTAATTTCTGGGCCTTCTGGGAAGAAAGCCTCTGGAAAGAAGGAGAGAGATGAGGAAGGGATGAAGATTGTCTAAGAAAGTGTTGGTAATGGTTTGCTTCGTTTTCAGGAAGATTTCTTCTTTGCATTTTCACTTCCCTAGGAAGTCACAGGGCCATCAGCTTCCATGCCCTGGCCTAAAGCTGTGATAGTCATGCCTTCATCCCTTCATATTCACAGAGAGGTTGCAGACCCTTAGGGATACGGGTACTACAGTCCATTAAATAAAATGGCATTGTACTGGCATATAAACTATGTATTATTTCCTCCTGTATACTTGAAATCACTTCTATATTATTATAACATCTAATACACTGTGACTGCCCCATAAGTGGTTGTTATGCTGTAGCATTTAGGAATAATGGTAAGAAAAAAGCTTATGTATTCAGTATATATGCAGTGTTTTCCCAAATATATTCAGTATGCAGCTGATTAATCCAAATCTATAGAACTCACAAATATGGAGGGTCAGCTGTGCTCTTACTAGGGACCTCATGTCACTAGGATTTAATAAGTTTTTGTGCTTTTCTAAGAACTTAGCTGCTACGTAGAACATTGTTATTAAGGAAACAGATTCTTTTTTTTTGTGGGACCAGGGTTTGAACTCACGACCTTGCACTTGCCCAGCAGGCACTTGTGCCCTGGAGCTATCTCCCCAGCCCCGGAAACAGATTCTGTAAGCTCTAACCTATTCATAAATTAGGACTTACCAGTATTATTAGAAAACCTTGTACTTGAGAGTCACAACTAATACAGAACTAAATAATCCAGATATAACAGATTTTGCTTTTTGTTGTTGTGTTTTTATTAATTCTGATCCTTTCTATATTCCTGGGCTTTTTTTAAAAAAAATAAACCTTTGATTTATGATGGTAAATTATGAGCTTCTCAACTGGAAATCCATGGAGGGGGAGATTTCCTACCTCATACCATACATGAAATCCTTCTTATGTTGGGAAAAAACTAAAGGTTACAGAATGCTTTCATGATAAAGATTTATTAAACAAGGTGAAAAAAACAAAAGCATTAACTCTAGAAGGCAAAAATAAGGAAAGCAGTGAGGCAAGGTGGCACATGTGTACAAACCTAGTTACTCCCGAGACTGAGGCAGGAGGAGAGTATTCCAAATTCAAGGCCAGCCTGGGCAGTTTAGTGAGGCCTTCTTTCAAGATGAAAAGAAGCCTATCATGGTGAAACAGGCCTGTAATCCCAGAACTCTCAGTAGTGAAGCGAAAAGATTACAAGTTTAAGCAGCCCAGGAAATTTAGAAGGTCTAGCAAGATCCATTGTCAAAATAAAAAAAGGAGTCAGATAGGGTGGCCCACACCTATAATCACAGAACTGAGGGAGGCCAAGGCAGGAAGGTCATAAGTTGGAGTCCAGCCTGCTGCATAGGGAGGCTGTATCTCAAAATAAACCTTACTCCTGAGTATCACTAGTCCTACAACCTAAAAATAAACGATGGTCCTGTGAGACCCAAATAAGGAATTGGGAATATTTAAAGCAGTGTCTAGGAGAGGGTACATTCTTGAGATAGAAGGATCCAGTATGAGGCCCCACTGTCCTAGGACACAGGCCTACAAAGTCAGCATAGTCCTGGGCCCAATGTGTCTTGGCCCCCAAAAGTGCACCTCTTCTGGAACCTGGAGTTTATGGTGGGGACAATCTCTGGAAGGCATCTAGGACTGTGGGAAACGCAGAGAGACCCCAGAGAGGTCAGAGATGTGGTACAGCTTGAGGCCCCCCCAACCCCAGATTATCACTACTAGCAAGCCAGGAACTCTCCTACAGGGCAGGAGCTGGGTGGGTGTGGAGGCTCAAGGAGAGAGAGAAATGGGTGAGCTCAGTGGGAGCTGCAGGCTGTGTAGACCCTGTCTGTTGTACCCACAAGGTGAGCTTCAACTGCAAGCAGCTGGCCCAGTGCCTCCTGAACCTCACCTGCACTTTGTACTCCTCTGGATTCAGCCTGGCTGCCAGGGCCACTGGGGTCTCAAGGGAGGGTACCTGTCCATTTTGAAGTGTTTTTCCAGCTTACGATGCTGTTCCTTGCTGTAGATCTTGGCAATGGGACCTGTATACTGGGAGATAGGAATTGAGACAAGTGAACCCCTCTCATCTCCTCAGAGCTGGCTTTGAATAAGTCCTTTCTCATTTTTACCAAAATAGACGGACTGTATTGATTTGGTCAGTGTTGTGCAAATGAATGTGAGCATAAGAACCCAGGAAATCACCAAGTTATTGCATCTTGGCCCCTGCTTTGCAGTGCACTTCTCTCCCTGCTTCTTGTCCTCTAATACCACCTGTCCAAAATGGTGACCTCATCTTCCCCACAGTACCTGGGGGTAGGATCTGAGGATCTAAGAAAGTTTGGGTCTGTCTTAGCTATCCCAGGCTTTGTGAGCAGTTGTATTTTAGAAGTACTGGAGGGGTTCGTCAATCAAAAAGTTCAAATGTAGAAATGTTGGGCTCTCCTCAAACCTCTGCTTCCTGTTGCACTGTTGATGGGAGAAGACCTGTGGAACGATCCAGCCTAAGCCCAAGAAATTCATGCAGCTGACTCCATTTTGCCTTTACTGTGCTATGGACGCATCGTGTGGCTTCTGGAGAGGAGCAGAGAGGCCAGTGTACATCAGATGGCAAACCTATGCTGTGTGTGCTGCAGCGGGCTTGGCATCGCTGCATCAAGTTATGTATACTTGTCTTTGGAAGCCATTGATTTTTTAAGAACAGATTTAATTGTTAATTATATTTACTTGGACTAATGTTGAGATAAGTTTCTTTCTTTGTACAGAGGGATTTGGAGAATAAGTAGGAAGACGTGTAGGATTAGTAAGTATTCCAAGTCAATAACTGAGGATTGACCATTTCAAAGAGGATTTGGAAAAAGGTCATAGATTTCCTAAGGGGTTACTGTATTTTGTGTCTGTTTTCCATTTTCTTTTTTAAAGGATTCTCACTCCAATGAAAACAAAAGAAACGTACAAGTTTGAGTCACTTCGATGTTTTGCCCTAATGACTATAGTTAACTTAAAATAGACAAATAGTGTCTTATTTTTTTCCCTTTAGCCAACAAGGGATGATCGGGGCTGGATTATCAATCCCATTGGCCCCAACCCCTGGTGGACTGTGTTAGCTGCGATCATCCCAGCTCTTCTCTGCACTATCTTGATATTCATGGACCAGCAGATTACAGCAGTCATCATTAACAGGAAGGAACATAAGCTCAAGGTAATAAGAAGCTGTGACCCAGAAGAATGCCATGGCAGCCTGTCACATTTTTATTTTAGGATAAACCCATATACACCAGCAACTGTGGAACCTGAATAAAAAGCCTTAGAAGGAGCTCATGAGGGGTCTTCATTCTTTGCCCACTAATAACAAAAGATTATTTTTCAAATAAGATTGCATGGTGGTGTGATATGAAAGAATATTGGTTTCCATTTTTCTCATAAGCCTCTGAGGGAAGGTGGTGGACAGAGGTCTTGATGGCCCATGTCTATTATGTGCTTTTGAGTCCACAGCTATATAACTTGTCATCCTGAGGTTTGAGTCAGGGCTTGGGCAACTGCATTCTCCTTGTGCAGATATTCTCCCTTTACTGTCACTTACAAGGATTTTCTGGATAAAACTTTGAGATGCGTGGCTCTCCAGTGCTAGATTTAGTTCTAGTGCATGCCTCATGCCTCCATCTCTATTCCTTACTTATTTAGATTAGATAGCATCCAGATCTGGCAAGGATCTAAGGTGCAACTGTCTACTAGAATTAGCAAGGTTAGAGTTAGTCTTTACCTACTTTTCCAGAGAAAATAGATCTTTGAATGTGTGAGACTCAGGGTAAACCAGGGGCATTTGGGCAATGGATGGGTATTGATACATAGTACAGGCTAAGATTTCTCTTTTCTGTTTCTTCCTAACCAGGCTGGGTTGCAAGACTTCTCTGGCATCCCTGGACCCTTTCCTCTTTGCCAGAGGCCCTTATCTCGCTATTATATACAGCCTTCTAGCTAGCCCACTAGTGTGACAGCTGCTACTCTTTTTTTCCACAGAAAGGCTGTGGCTATCACCTGGACCTGCTGATGGTGGCCATCATGCTAGGTGTCTGCTCCATCATGGGCCTGCCATGGTTTGTAGCTGCAACTGTCCTGTCTATCACACATGTGAATAGTCTCAAGCTAGAATCTGAGTGCTCTGCCCCTGGAGAGCAGCCCAAGTTCTTGGGCATCCGGGAGCAGAGAGTGACGGGTCTTATGATCTTTGTGCTGATGGGCTGCTCGGTCTTCATGACAGCTATCTTAAAGGTAATTGTTCATTCATTTACAAGACAAATGCTGAGTGCCTTTATACCAGGAATCCTGCTAAGTATTTGGGATACAGTGGCACACTACACAGAATACATGCAAATTCCTGTCCTGAAAGAGCTTATTCTAGTGGAGTAAGACAGATAATATCTGTGCAGTTAAGAAAATTAGTTGAGGAAACATGGTAATTATAGAACATAATAAGTGTGCAGAAGAGATATGTATCATTCTTTTCAGTTATAGAGAATAAAGGGGTTCTATTTAGTTGGGGTCAGAGATAGCAATATATAAGAGACAATGGAGCCAGCCATAACATGGGGGTGGAAGAAGTGGCCATGTCTGGCCTTGAAGGAGGCAAGAGTACTATGTGTTCTGTAAAATACCAGGGCCACTTGGCTTAAGGGTGCTGAGTAAAGCAAAAGTTGGTGAGATGAGGCTGAAACAGAGGCAGAGCAGAGCAGCTAGGGCCTTGCTGGTGCTGCCGTGGGGGTTGTACCAGGAAAAGGACATGATTTGATTAGGACGGTATTTTTTTTTTAATCCCTCCAGCAGCTGTCTAGAGAATGAGTGTTTGGAGTGGGAGATTAGAAGCTGCATAACAGAGGCAGTTACAGTGAGAGATAATGATGACTCAGACGGACAAAAAGGCAGGGCTCCTGCGTGTCTTAGAGGCAGATCTAAAGGTCTTGCTGGCTGAAGGTGCCCATTAGATTTCCAGCTTGGCCATCTGGTGAAGAGGAATAGCATTTCTTAGAGTGGTGTAGATGACATTTTTACTTTACAGCAGATAGGATGATAGGTAGGATTTGAATGAGAAGCCTGGTGTTATCTGAATGAAGAGATGGGGGTATTCTGGATCAAAAAAAAAAATAATAATTACTATTATTGGTATTGAAAACTGAGAAGGTAGATAAGCTCACTTGGGAGAAGGGTAGATGCAAAAGAGAAGAAGGGCTGGGCTTGCTGGCGCACTTCTACAATCTTAGCACTTGAAGGATGAGGCTGGAAGACTGCTGGGAGCTCAAGGCCAGCATGAGATGCTTGTGCACTGCTCAAGACCTATTCTTGTTAGTTGAGCTGAATTAGATAGCAAGACCTAATCTCAAAACTAAATGAATAAGTAAGGTAATTAATTAAATAAAAATCAAGATGAGGCTCCAGACAGGAGAGCAGACTTTACAAGCTGGGTTGAGGATGAGACAGTGGGAGCCTCAGAAGGAGCTGCCAGTGAGTTTGGAAGGAAGCTGGGAAGGTACGGTGGCAAGCCAAGTGAGAGGAGTGTTTTAGGAAGGACAGACTGGTTGGTTAGAAGGTGTCTAGAAAGATGATGACTTAGCCAAGGATCTTGGATGTGTCTGTCTGTCTACCCGTCTCCAGGGAGGAGGCAGAGCCAGACAGTGGGGAGATGTGAAACCTATGATTTCACTTAACGTGTAATTATTTCATTTCAGAACAAGATAATGTTTATCATTGTTAGCTTCTACTTGTATTTCTGTCAAGGCAGCAGAAGCTAAAGGAATGTTTATGAAATTCTTGTGATTTAATTCATTCGTGGAGATTTAAAAGTTCATATAGTGTCTAACATGTCATGAGACCAAATTAATGTCTGGTCTTTGTGCCTGTGGTCTGCAGTTTATCCCGATGCCAGTCCTCTATGGAGTTTTCCTCTACATGGGAGTTTCTTCTCTACAAGGAATCCAGGTATTGTACACTTGACCAGGGTGGTGTCTTCTCATTGTGAGTTCACTTGTCCTTACCAGGAAGGGATAGCTCTCTAAGAAAACCACAGCCAATTCTATTATTATTATTATTATTATTATTATTATTATATTTATTATTTATTTTTGTGGGACTAGGGTTCCAACTCATGACCTTGTACTTGCCAGGCAGGCACTTGAGCCATGGAGCTATCTCCTCAGCTCCTTTATTATTATTATTTTAAAGAAAAAGAAACAAAAAAATCAACCAACAAAAACCAAAAATTCCAAAACATATGATAGGTTAATGCATTGTGTGTTGTCTTTAAATTAGAGTACAAGATAGCAGTATTTAGTCGTCCAAACAATATTAACACAAACCTATCTTTTCAATGAACTAAGAGAAATTAGTAGCACAACCATTTTAACATATTTTAACATATATATATATATAGTTGCTCAGACATGTAGTGCTCCTCCTGTTTTCAGCCTCCCCAGTGCTGGGATTACAAGCGTGCACCACCATGCCCAAACTCAGTCTTGGCTCAGCATGCTTGGGTGCCACATGTGGTGCTGGGGGTCAAACCCAGTCCCTGCACTTGCCTAAGCAGGCACTTAGTCGGCTGAGCTATCTTGCTGACTCTCTATATTTTTTCCTTCTTTGTTTTCTACTTCCCTAACCCACTTTCTCTTTCTAAGTTTCTTCCTATTTTACAATATCTAATGTTCGTTTTGAGTCACATTTACCCTTTCAGCTTCTCATACTATGGAGATAGTATGTTGTTTACGCTTTTGCATCTTATTTCACTAATGAGTGTGGTCTCAAGTTGTATCCATTTACCTATGAAAGTTTCTAGTTCATCCTTCTTTATGGCTAAGACTGCATTGTATAAAAAAAGACCACTTTTTTTTTTTTTAATCTATTCTGCAGTTGATGGACATTTGGGTTGCTTCTAAGATCTAGCCGTTACAAATTATGCTGTGATAAACATGGGCATGCATATCTCTCTCTTTTTTTTTTTTTTTTTTTTTTTTTTTTTTTTTGTCTTTTTGAGACAGGGTCTCACTATGCAGTTCAGGCTGGCCTTGAGCTCACTTTTGTAGCCCATGCTGGTTTCGAACTCGCACCGATCTTCCTGCCTCAGCCTCCCGAGTGCTGGGATTACAGGTGTGTGCCACCACACCCGGCTGTGGAATGCATATACCTCTGTGGTACAACATTTTGAATTTTTGTGGGAAGATACTCAAACAGGGAATAGCTAGGTTAAATGGATAGGACCTCCAATCCTAATGTTTTGGAGAAATCTCTACATTAATTTCCACAGTGATTACAACAGTCTATGCTGCTATTAACAGTGAAGAAGAGTTCCTTTTTCTCTACTGCTTTGCCAACATTTTTCATTGTTTGATTTCTTGTTGATAGCCATTCTTTCCAGAATGAAATGGAATTTCAGTGTTGTTTTAATTTGCATCTCTTAAGTAACCAGTGATGTTGAACCTTTTCTCACGTATTTATTTCTGTTTATAGTTCTTTACTGAAAAGTGTGCAACCATTTCCAATGCTTATTTTTGGATTGGGTCTTTAAATTTGTTGTGGGGAAGGTCCTGATGTTTTGACTTCTTTATACACCAATAATAAACTTTTGTCTGAAAAACGTCTGGTAAACATTGTTCCCCCACATTGTGGGTTGTCTCTTCACTCTGCTGTTGCTTTTTCTTGTTGTGCAAAAGTTTTTTTTAATAAGATGAGACCTCAGTTTTTGATTCTTTGTGATAGTTTCTGTGAATTCAGGGTTTTATTTATAAACCAATGTCTTCAAGAATTTTACCTCTTCAATCTTCCAGAAGATTTACTATTTCTGTCTTAATATTCAGATCTTTGATCCATTTCAAATTCTGTTTAGTGTATAGTAAAAGATATGGGTCTAATTTTAATTTCTGACATGTGTGGAGCCAGTTTTTTCAGCATCATTTATTAAAGAGGCTCTCCTTCTGCCAGTGTATATTTGGCCCTTTTGTCAAATATAAGGTGGATGAATATGTCTGGAGTTCTTTCTGAATCTTCTAATCTGTTCCACTGATCTTTGGGTCTGGTTTTTTGTTTTGTTTTTTTGCCAGTACCACACTGTTTTTAATCATGGTGGCTTTATAGTATAATTTCAAGTCAGCAATTATGTGGTCCCTACCTTGACTTTGTTGCTCAGAATTGCCTTCACTACTCTAGGTCTGTTCCAGTTCCAAATGAATTGTAGGATTGCTTTCAGTGAGATATGTTGCTAGAATTTTGATTGGGATTGCATTAAATCTGTATAACACTTTTAATAGTATGATCATTTTCACTATATTGGTTCTTCCTACCAAAGAACAGAAGATATCTTTCTATTTTCTGTTATCCACTTCAATCTCCTTCTTAAAAGTACTGTAGTTTTCAATGTAGAGTGTTTTTTGTTTGTTTGTTTTTTACATTCTTCATAAAATTGATTCCTAGGTATTTCATTTTTGGTAATACTATTGTGAAACATGTTTTGTTAGTTTTTCTCTTAGTGAGTTTGTTGTTTATAGGAATGCTGTTGACTTTGTATCCAGCTACACTACTAATTTTGCTTATTAAATCTAGTAGTCTTTTAGCCACAGGCAATTCTTGAGAAATTATTTCCTAGTCTTGTTTGGCTGGGCTATTTTAGAAATTTCTTCAGATATAGTGAAACTACGGTTATGTTGGCCTGAGAATGCAGAGACTTCCAGAGAGACCAGGTTTGATGTCATTGTTTTAGTAATTCACTGTGTATTCAAAAATTATTCAGCATGTATTACTAGGTTCTTTGCCAAGTAGTGGTAAGCCTGGATCTGAAATGTCGGTCAAGAGCTAGATTGTGTTGTCAGACATGGTGGTATACACCTGTATCTCAACACTTGGGATGCCAAGGCAGGAACATTGAAGACCAGCCTGAACTACATCATGAGATCTTGTCTCCAAAAAAAGTACCAGACTGTCTTCCTTACATGGGTAGTCCAGCACCATGCTAATATATGAGAGAACTTTGGAGTGCTTTGCTGAAAAGAATGGGGAGTAATGGAAGTTGTCACAGACAGGCAGATGTCATTTCCTGCTACTTTCTGCCTTTTCCTTTCAATCAATTCATTCCTCAGAGTCCTCCCAACAAAGTAAGTCAGGAATCATCATTAATAACTTGGCTAGCCCAAACAATGCAATAAGTATTTCTTCTATTGGTGATTGGTTGTTGTCTGTGTGGAATGTCCAGTGGCCATTCTTAGGTGGTCTGATGTGATATTGGACAGATGACTGTATTTAATTTTGGGTCTCTGTTTTCCTTTCTATAATATAAGGATGGTTGTAGCTTCCATATTCTGTGCTATGATGTTTCACTTTTATCTTTTTGCTATAAATAGTCAGTACATAGCTTGATATCCCTTAAAGGACAATTAAAAACATTAGATTTGATAGTAAGCAGAAAGATGCAGTTGACTTATTTTGTTTGCCACTTTGCTTGAGAAAGAGATCTGTCAAGAGCATGGGATAGGAGAATGAAGTATGAAGCTGAATTAGAAAGGATAGCTTGAGCTTGTGCCTGATATTTCTGTTCTCTCTGAGATTCAGTTCCCATTTCTGTCCAGGGGAAATAATGTTAACTACTTTTCAGCGAGTGACCTAAGTGAACTGAATGGACCTAAGAAGGCTTCTGACTTGGAGACCTCCTGAAAATAATGCTGATTCCTCCCTTCTAGTTCTTTGATCGTCTGAAGCTTTTTGGGATGCCTGCCAAGCATCAGCCAGATTTTATTTACCTGCGGCACGTGCCTCTGCGCAAAGTGCACCTCTTCACCCTCATCCAGCTCACCTGCCTTGTCCTGCTCTGGGTCATCAAGGCCTCTCCAGCAGCCATTGTTTTCCCGATGATGGTGAGGGGTTTTCAAAAGTATAAAGTATTATTACTATTTTTAAAAATTGTGGTAGAATGCATATAACATAAACCTTCCCATTTTAACAAATACCCTGGAGAACAAAACATTGGTGTGTCTTCAGTGTATAGTTCAGTGGCATTAAGTATGTCATGTTGTGGTACTATTACCACCACCTGTCTCCAGAACATTTCTTTGTCTTAAAAAGCTGAAAATCTGTACCCATAACTGGCAGCACTTGGGAGGCTGAGGCAGGAGGATCAGTGTGCGTTTGAGACCAACCTGGTTTACAAAAGTGAGCTCAAGGCCAGCCTGAACTGCATAATGAGGCCATGTCTCAAAAAGACAAAAATAAATAAATGAAATAAAACCGTAAGTGGACCTGGGAGATAGCTCAGTGGCATAAGCACCTGCCTGGCAAGCCCAAGGTCCTGAGCTTAATTCCTGGTAAAACAAATAAACAAACATAACTGCCTGCTTTCTTCTTGCCAATCTCTATGAAGCTACCATTAGCCTTCTGTCTTATTTTATCATACATATATTATATATAAATGGAAGTATACAATATTTGTCCTTTGTGGCTTATTTATTTCACTTAGCATAGTATCTTCAAGGTTTATCCTTATTATGGGACTATTCTTGTGGGGATATTTTTTGGAGATAGGGTCTTACTGGGCAGTTAATTTTGAGATAGGGTCTTACTGGGCCTTGAGCTCACTATGAAGTGTAGGTTGGCCTTAAACTTGCAGCAATTCTCCTGCCTCAGACTCCTGAGTGCTGAGATTACAGGTTTATAGCACCACTGCAGGCAATCCATGTGCATTTTATGGTTCAATAATAAATACTCCATTGTATGTGTAGACCACATTGCGTTCTTCCACTGTCTGTTGATGGGTACTTGGGTTGTATCGAACTGGTGGCTGCTGTAATGCTCCTGCAGCCATGGCTGTACATGCGTGTGTCCCTGCCTTCACTTCTCCAGAGAATATAGTTACCACTGGAATTGCTGCATCATATGGTGATTTTGTTTTAGATTCTTTTTCTTTAATACTCTAGAGAGTTAGCCGGGTGTGGTGGCTCACGCCTGTAATCCCAGCACTCGGGAGGCTGAGGCAGGAGGATCGTTGCGAGTTCGAGACCAGCCTGAGCTACAAAAGTGAGCTTCAAGCCAGCCTGAACTGTACAGTGAGACCCTGTCTCAAAAAAAAAAAAAAAAAAGAAAAAAAAGAAAAAAAAAAGTACTCTAGAGAGTTAAGTAGTCTCCTTTTGTCAGACTCTGCATTTATGTGTTATAGTCAGGAATTAAATAGTTAAGGAAACAGTAAATTCCTAGGAAGGGATTCCATCAAACTTGGATTTATTTGGAAAATAGTCATTAAAGGTAGAGGAAAATGTGGTTCAACTTGTTAGGTGTGATTTGCCTCATTCCTCGCCCAGCCACCAGATGTAGCTGATGAACACTAATCCACCCAGGCAGGTTGCTCTAGATAGCATGGTACTGCCTCCACTAGTACTCAGCCATGAAGAAAGATAAATCTGTGTCATTTTATAGGAAAATGGATGCACCCTGAGGTCAGATGTTAAGTAAATTTAATCACATATCTTAAATATCACATGGTTTCTCTTACATGAGAAGCCTAAAATATAAAAAGAGTAAAATAAAAGGCAGACAATAGAAAATAAGGACATGGAGGGCTCAGCAGTCTAAGGTCCTGGCAAGTGCAAGGACCCGGATTTGAAACCTGATACCACATGCTGTGCCAGTCCTGGAACCCCAGACTCATAATGCACACCACTGAAACTGGGCGTGGTGGCACACACCTGTAATCCCAGTGCTGGGGAGGCTCAGACAGGATGATCACTGTGAGTCCAAGCTGCATAACAAGACCCTGTACCAAATAAATAAGTAAATAAAAAGACATAAACCTTTCCCAAATGGGAATGAGATGGGGGGGGGGAGAAAAGGGGAAGAAAAGTAGATGTAGGGCCTGTGAGATAGCTCAGCCGACTAAGCACCTGCTTAGGCAAATGTGGGACCAGGTTTGATTCCCCAGCACCACATGCTGTGCTAGACCCACTCTCCGTGCACTGAGCCAGCTATTGAGTCTGGGTGTGGTAGTGTACACCCGTAATTCCAACACTGGGAAGTCTAAAAATAGGAGGATCACTAAGAGTCAGAACTGTATAGTGAGACCCTGTACCAAATACATTTAAAAAGAAAGTGGATGTAAGAAGAACCCAGATGTGTTACGTGCATGTGCCAGCAGCCCACAATGAATGTGATCATCATATACTAAAAATGTGTATTTATAAAATTAAAAAATTGTAAAAAGCCCTCATGGGAGTAAAAGTGGAACAGCAGTTGAGATGTACTGGACTTGCCGCCACTGGGAAGACTGTGGTGAGATTTGAGCCTGAGCCTCTCTCTGGGCCTCACATTCCTCCCCTATCAGATGAGGGTCACTGTAGGCCAGAAAGCAGACACAAAATCCACTACAGGTTCACAGGGCAGGCTTGAAAAAATGATGTAGAGGGTGTACAAGTCAATTGTCAGAGGGAGAGAGGTCCCCCCAGGCTCTGTTACCCCACTATGAGGCGCTGGGCTGGGTGTGGCTGACCACCATGGCTGCACTTGTGCTATAGCTCCGCACTCTGTGTTCCTGCCTGCTGGCCCCATCCAGGGAAGGCAGCTGCTGAGCCATCTACAGATGGCTCCTGTTCTCAGTGAGGGAATTAAATTAGTCTCCCTTTAATTTGTAGGGTTGTTGTGGCGATCGTTAAACCTTCTGCAAACACCTCAGTGCCTAGCACAGACAGGGTGCTCTGTAAAGGGCATCACTTAGGGCTGTTGTGAGTTTTATGTGGCTGGAGAAATGCTCCTCATCTGTGAAAGTAGGACTTAGCTCTTAATTCCAAAAAGAAAATTAGTTCCTGTAACTCACTTTCTTCTTTTTCATTTTTCTTTTAGGTCTTGGCCTTGGTCTTTGTCAGGAAAGTCATGGATCTCTGTTTCTCTAAGCGAGAGCTGAGCTGGCTAGACGATCTCATGCCTGAGAGCAAAAAGAAGAAACTAGACGATGCCAAAAAGAAGGCCAAGGAGGAAGAGGTCAGAGTCCTCATGGTAACCACACTTGGGGACCTCAAATTACAGAGCACAGGAAGTCCCACATGAAGTCAGTGTGTCTGGAGTCCCAGAAATTGCATTTAGGAGCTAGGAAGATTATCCCAAGGTGTTCTCAGCTGAGAAAAGATTGAGATGCTTTTATTATTATTATTATTAATTTGTTTTTATTTTTTGAGATTCTTTCATTCCTTTTTTTTTCTTTTTTAAATTTTGAAATAGTATCTTACTATGCAGTCCAGGCTGGCCTTGAACTCCTGGTGCCCCTCTTGCCTCAGCCTCCCGAGTGTTGGGATTACAGGTGTGCAGCACCACAATTAACAGACTGAGAGTTCTTGCTTCTGTCCACCTTCCAGTTTTGGATTTGTGAGTCCATAGTTTTCCCTTTGATTTCTCTATTAACCAGTCTCACACCTAGACTATAAACACTAAATCTGTTTTCATCAGACGCAATGGCTCAAATTATTCCCAAGCATCTAATTTGACAAGTGCACGAACCCCATTATTTTCTGTGCTTTATACTTAATTGCAGTCATTGCTCTTTGACACCATACAAATATAACTTGCATAGGACTTTCTGTCCTACTTCCTTCAGCTCTTGGCATGCTGTCATCTACAAAAGGGACCCTCACTAAATGGCCTATATGTGCAAGGAAACAATGCACAGCCAAATGAAAATCCTGGACCAAGTGACTGCTGGGACCTATTTCCAAATATAATGAGTGCCCAGAGTCTCCTTTGAAATGCATTTTTCTAATATCTTAAATTTTTAAAAACATATTATTAAGTAAGTTTTAATAATTTTAGATACAAAAGCAATGGAAGGAAACTTCTGATCCGGAGGTTGAACCCAGGGCTTCAGGCTGGTTAGGCACGCTCTGTGCCTGCGAAGCACTTCTCCAGCCAGAAAGAAAGCTCTGAGGGGAACATTGGTAGAATTTGCTACATAAAATGTGAAACTTTATTTATTTATTTTGTCTTTTTGAGACAGGGTCTCACTATGCAGTTGAGGCTGGCCTTGAGCTCACTTTTGTAGCCCAGGCTGGTCTCGAACTCGCACCAATCCTCCTGCCTCAGCCTCCCAGAGTGCTGGGATTACAGGCATGAGCCACCATGCCCAGCGTGAAACTTTAAAGTATCTGAAAATTTTAAAATGATGTTTGACATGCTAATATCCTTACTATTCAAATAGTTCTTTCAAATTCATAAGAATAATGGAATGAAAATGAGCAAGGGACCCAGATAATTTACAAAAGAAAAAAACACAGATAACCAATTACTTTATGACAAAAAGCTCATTAACCAACAAAAAAATGGAAATTTAAAAAAGAACACATTTTTCACTTATGAAATTAGCAAGATTTTTAGAAGGAAAAAAACTAGTGTTGGTAACTGTGATTGAAATTCTCATACACTAAAAGTGATAATATATAGCCGGGTGTGGTGGTGCATGCCTGTAATCCCAGCACTTGGGAGGCTGAGGCAGGAGGATCAGTGCGAGTTCAAGACCAGCCTGGGCTACAAAGGTGAGCTCAAGGCCAGCCTGAACTGCATAGAGAGACCCTGTCTCAAAAAGACAAATAAATAAATAAATAAATAAATGAATGAATGAATGAATGAATGTATGTGATAATATAAATTGGGTAAATTCTTTCTCTTCATTGGGCAGTTTAGAGCAAGCTCTTAAAAATGAGTATGTCTGGTCTAGGGAGATAGATTAGCGGTCTAATCTTAGCTCTGGCAAGCACAGGGACATGGGTTCACACGTACTGTGCTGGTCCTGGAACAGTAGGCTTGCTGTGCTGGTCACTGAAACTACGCATGGCGGTGCATGCCTGTAATCCCAACAGTGGGGAGGCTGAGACAGGAGGATCACTATAGCCTTCACCTGCCTAGCAAGACCATGTATCAAAAAAAATTTTTTAAAAAGCAAGCATGTGTCCAAGCCAAGTACAGTGGCGCACACCTGTGCACCTGTAGTCACAACACTCAGGAAACAAGCAGGAGAGCTGTGAGCCCAGGTGTTCAAGACCAACCTGCAACTCTAATTTCTAAATTTATTCTAAAGATGTGTAAGAAATATAGACAAATGTTTTACATAAATCAACTGCAAAGAAGAAAATGAGAGGTAAGTGTGTGACAACTGAATATTGGGCAACAGTTTAAAATCTAGTTTTAAAGGACAACAATAGGTAGACATTTATGACATTGTGTGTGTCAGAATACAAAATGAAACATATAGTAAGAATCTATTTTACTTAAAAATAACAGACAAAAATATTAGAAAAAGATCAGAATTGACCAAATGTTTATTGTGGTTCTGTGTGTAACTCTGAGTGATGAGCATAGCTTTTTTTTTTTTTAATCACTATTTCTTTTCTTCTTTCCTCAAATATTTCCTGTGGGGTTGGGGAGATAGCTCAGTAGCATAAGCACTTGCCAGGCAAGCACAAGAGCCTGAGTTCAATCCCCAGTTCCAGAAAACAAACAAACAAACAAAACAAAACAAACAACAACAAAAAAACACCACTCAAATATTTTCTGAATGCTTACTCTGTTCTCACTTTCTAAACCCAGTGGTATGCAAGGAAGAGTCTCTGGCCTCTTGGAACTTACAGTCTCATGGGAGAAACTTGATTTTATTCCTATAGTGTTATAATATTATGTAGATATGTGACTACATCTATATAATTATACATAATTTTACACACACACACACACACACACACACATATATATATATATATATATATATATATATATAAAGTTTTAGGTAATGATACATCTTAAGGAGAATACAAAGGCGAGGGAGTTACATTATTTAGGGTGATTACAGATGATTCCTCTGGGAGGTGTCTGAGCAGAGTGCAGAATACAGCGAGAGGCACTCCAGAAGAGTATCTGTAAGGGCATTCGCGGTGAAGGGAGGAGGAAACGCAAAGGCCTTGAAGAATGATGGGCCGGTCTGCTTCATGGACCCCAGAAGTGCCAGGAAGGCTGGAAAGGAGAGTGCAAAGGGACTGTGGCACCAGCTTGGGAAAGACGTGGTGGTGGCTTGGGATAAGGTAGAGGTGCTGAAAGTGACTGGATGTGGGACTTATTTGAAGATGGAGCCAACGATTTTGCTAGTGACTGGTGGGCATAAGGTGAAAGAAAAAAAATCAAGGACAACTCTATGATTTTTACTAAGATGAGGAAGACCAAAAAATAGCAGATTTGGGAGAAAAATTAAGAGATCTCTTAGAATGTCAAATTCAAGGTGTCTGGTAGACATCTTCTTAGTATTCCAAAATTTCTGGAATAAACATGTGCGTTTGTTAATATATGTATGCTGTGCCTGCCCTGCCCCTGGGGCATGCTGAGCTGGCAATTGAGACTAGTCTTGGTGTTGCTCATCTATAATTCCAGCTCTTGGGAGGCTGTAAACAGGTGGATCACTACAAGTCTGATCTAGTAGTGAGACCCTGAAAGCCCTGTAGATCTATCCCTAAAATACAAAAATAAATTTAAAAATATATGTATGCTCCTTTATAAAATTATTGTAGGGGCCAGCAAGATAGCTCAGCAGACTAAGAGCCTACTTAGGCAAGAACAGGGACCGGGATTTGATTCAGAGCACTATTAGCCAGCCTGCCCCACCCATGGGTACACTGAGTAGGCTACTGAGTCTGGGTGTGGTGGCACACACCTGTAATCCCAGTGTTGGGAAGACTGAAAGTAGGATGATCACTGTGAGTCTGAGCTGTGTAGTGAGATCCTGTATCGAATGCTATGGTTTGTGTCTAGTTGCCCCCCCAAGCCTCATGTAAATCATGGAGCTATCAAGCGCATGACTTTAGGGCCGGGGGCCAGAGGACCAGGGCGGGGCTTGAGGGGCAGGGTCAGTAAGGTGCAAACCATTAAACTGACAGCGTGTGCCTTCCGCACCTCCCAGGCCTGGTGGAGGTATGGAGCAGATCATCCTGGAAATGGAGGCACAGTTCCTCGGGGTCTTACTATGTAATTCAGGCTGCTTTAAACTATGAAACCTCAAGGCCAGGGAGATAGCTCCATGGCACAAGTACCTGCCTGGCAAGTAAAAGGTCATGAGTTCAAACCCTGGTCCCACCCAAAAAAAAACCAAACAAACAAACAAAAACCTATGAAACCTCCAGTAATTGTAAGCTAAATAAACCTTTCCTTCCCTAAGTTTATGTGTCAGATATTTGTCCCAGCAAGAATAGAAGAGTTAGCCGGGCGTGGTGGCTCATGCCTGTAATCCCAGCATTCAGGAGGCTGAGGCAGGAGGATCGGTGTGAGTTCAAGACCAGCCTGGGCTACAAAAGTGAGCTCAAGGCCAGCCTCAACTGCATACTGAGACCCTGTCTCAAAAAGACAAAAAAAAAAAAAAAA